>SJYT01018080.1:106772-129443 GCA_006410635.1 Cephalophus harveyi | reverse complement strand
CAGACTTTATTTTTGGGGGCTCCAAAATCACTGCAGATGGTGACTGCAGCCATGAAATTAGAAGACGCTTACTCCTTGGAAGGAAAGCTATGATTAACCTAGATAGCATATTCAAAAGCAGAGACATTACTTTGCCAACTAAGGTCCGTCTAGTCAAGGCTATGGTTTTTCCTGTGGTCATGTATGGATGTGAGAGTTGGACTGTGAAGAAGGCTGATCGCCGAAGAATTGATGCTTTTGAAGTGTGGTGTTGGAGAAGACTCTTGAGAGTCCCTTGGACTGCAAGGAAATCCAACTAGTCCATCAAAGGAGACCAGTCCTGGGTGTTCATTGGAAGGACTGATGCTGAGGCTGAAACTCCAGTACTTTGGCCACCTCATGCGAAGAGTTGACTCATTGGAAAAGACTCTGATGCTGGGAGGGATTGGGGGCAGGAGGAGATGGGGACGACAGGGGATGAGATGGCTGGACGGCATCACTGACTCGATGGGCGTGAGTCTGAGTGAACTCCGGGAGTTGGTGATGGACAGGGAGGCCTGGCGTGCTGCGATTCATGGGGTCGCAAAGAGTCGGACACGACTGAGCGACTGAGCTGAACTGAACTTCAGCAGTTTTACTAGAACATGCCTAGGGCTAGAATTCTCTTGCTTGCTTGTGTTTCTAGTTTGGAAGTTGCTGTGAGCCTAACCCTGTGAGTAGGCATTCTATCAGATCTGGAAAACGCACTGCCTTCTTTCCACGCTGGGTTTCTCCTGTTTTCTGTCCTTCCTCCTCTGGGACTCTGGTGAGACTGGTCAGGGCTGTATAACGGCCTCCGTGCTTCTCAAGTCATTTCCGTTTGCTCTCTGTCGCTTTCTGTCTCGGCTGCATTCGGGGCCATTTCTTCAGAGCCGTCTTCCGATTATCCAGGCACCCTTCCCTTGCCTCTAGCTCTGTGAGCATTCACTGAGGGTTTGTTTTATTTCGCTTTATTTTCATCGTTAGCATTTTTCATTCTAGTAGTTCTTTCTGGTACCACGTCAAGCATGATGTTTTCTACAGGCTCTTGTTCTTCCTTTTAACAATTTTCAGTTCAGTTCAGTCGCTCAGTCGTGTCTTAGACATACCTATTTTGTACTATGCACATGAATATTCAAACCTCTGACATCTTTTACTATTTTTCCCTGCCTATTTTTGTGTTCATGCTGGTTTTGTGTGTGGGTTTCCTACATTTTTAAATTGTAAACTTATATTGGGATATCTCAAGGTAGAGAATTCTGAGGGGCTTGGGTGATGATACTTCTTCTAGAGAGATTTTCTTTTGCTTCTATCCCTGACCTAGGTTGATATCAGCCTAGGCTCTCTTTAATTTAGTTTATTGGTTGACATTTCTTATGCATTACAGATAATCTAAATTTGCCTTTAGAAAGGACAAAATGTGGATACATGTTTTTAATTTACATTATCTTCCCTCCTAGAGATAAGACTCCATTTGAAAACAAGCAAATTTTATTTTTTCCTCAATGCCCTCCCTGTGGCAGAGACCACTCTTTGTCTATCGTATTTTCTCGTCTTCCCTACTTAAACAATTTTATTCTAGGCACTTTCCCACATCTAACTAAGGATGACTCCGTTACAGGCAAAGATGGTTGATGTCCAATAAGACGTAAGGATTCTACCTAATGGGAAATTCCTGGGATGCCTCTATATCCTTGACAAAGAAAGACAGACTCACGAGCAAGTTTTCTTGGGAGCACACAGAGAAAGATAGCGCTCAGGTCTTCATGGACTCTTCTCGACCCCTCACCGGCCCTGGGCTGAAGGCCTCTAGCAGTGCGCGGCGAGAGCCAGGTGGGCTTTCGCCTGCTGGAGCAGCAGTGGCTCGGGTCTTGGGACATGTGGTCAAAGGTGAGCTCTGAAGCCCCCAGACTTCTGCAGGCAGCGCAGCCCTCCACAGCAGACCTGGAGTCCTAACGCACTTCTCTCCTTGCTCAAACCAGACCTTGGTCGTTCGGGGAAATGGAGACAGTAAAACCAAGTCTGCTGATTCCTGGAGTCAGCAAAGATCCTTAAGTCATCCTTGGCTCACTTAGGGCTTCACACCTGTGCATCAGCTTTGAGGGATTTTCCCTGGGGGAACTAGCCACTCTGCACCTTTTCCTCCAGAAGGCGTGGGTGGTAAGAGCACCTGCCTAACTGCATGGCGTGGGGTTCAGTGAGTCTCCGTGAGGAGCTTAGAAAGTTCCCTGACACATAAGGGGCTCCTATCTGTTAGCTGTGGCTGTGAGATCACACAGGCCGTGGACATGGACCTGCAGCCGTCGCCTCCTTCTTCTCTGCCGACCGTGGTCCTTGCTGAGTAGGCCTCTAGCTGTCTCTGTGACTGACACAGAGTGGGAGGACAATTCGGACTGAAAGACCAGCTCGATGGAAGGAACATGAGCGTGATCGTGCCGAGCTGGGGAAGATGGTGCCGGAGAAAAAGATGAGGGGACAGAGACGAAAGACGGAGGAGATGAGGCAACCGGGACGAATGTCTTCAGTAAAATACTCCAGAATTAACTCAACGAAGAGAATACTGGCATTTATACTGCTTAATGAGCAGCACAGCAGTGCCATTCGGAAAGGAATCACTGATGTGCTATCTACAAATTTTAAACATTCAATGGGGAGTGTGAGCAATTCTTAAAAATTCAGATCAAAATATAATACCTAGGAAAATCATGTCTTGGGCATAGATCACTCATGTGGGTCATTTGTATTAAATTAACTGGGAGTATAATTATCCACTCGTGGCAAAGATGACCTCTCTTCCACACAGCTTTTCTCTGGGGCTGGGACTGGGGAAAAAAGGAATAAATATATGAAAATACTTCTCTGGGTGGTTGGAGAATTTGCAGGATAATGCTGGTAATGAGCTCGAAGCTTCTCAAAGAATAGCCCTTGCAAAATCCCACAAGGAGGCTCATTATAACGGTGTCCTCAGGAGTAGCTGGGCCAGGTGAGTGCTGTGCATGTGTTAATGACATCCCCGCGGTCGGCGGACAGACAGACCCCCGTGGACACCACGCCAGCAGCCCGTCTGCTGCTCAGAGCCCAGAAGGTCACCTGGCACCTGAGTGAGTGCCGTGCTCCTTCCCGCCCGGCACCTGCGTCGGGGGCTTTGTGTGCAGGTGTCTCTGAACCGTCCTTCCTTTGTGTGTTTAACTAACTCTTGGTGGCCTCCTCCTTCCTGGAGGGGATGAATAAAACCACCCTTGCCTTCGGTCCCTTTACAGCATCTCAAGGTAACGCGCCCACTTAAATATGCACACAGGCACGCCGATGACAGACACAGTCAGCTGCAACTTCTGCGACGCCCTTTGCTGTCTGCAAGCATCCTCCAAACTGCCCTCACGGAGCGAGGCGGTCACTTAGTTGCTGCTCACTAATTAGCCGAGCTTCGGGAGAGTCTGGATGGTACGCTAATTCCCTGCTCCCCAGGCTTTCTCCCTCAGTAATAATTAAAAACTAAGGGCAGGGAGTTAAACCATTCTGCAGAGACCGTGGTCCATGGTTTCCCTGGAAATGTCAAGAGTGCGTGAGGTGTGACTCTTCAAAGCACCTCTGGAAAGTTTGTAGGTCCAGGATGTGGCTTGGAGAATTTAAATGAGTTCTGTATTCAAATGACCAAGTAAGAGGAATTTATGCGAGTCGAGGGGGAGATGCATCGGTCTCAGTTGTCTTAAAAGCCTTCATAAAAACTTCACGATGTCACTAAACGAAGGAGACAAAACGAGCTTTCTTAATATTCAAGTGGATAGTCATCTATCTTAATATTCAAATGGATAGTCATCTATCTTATCTAGATCACAGTCTCCGAGCTTTTAAAAGTCTCTTTATTGGATGGTTGCTTTACAGCGTCACGTCAGGCTCTGCTGTACAATGAAGTGAGGCAGCTACACACACATATGGCCCCTTTTCTGGGTTTCCGTCCCATTCAGAGCACCGAGTAGAGATCCCTGTGCTACACAGCGGGTCTCTTTAGATATCTATTTCACACGCAGCCCAGTGGATACGTGTCAGTCTCAAAACTCGCCCCCCTCCCTCCCCTTCTCAGTGTCCATACCTCTGTTCTCTCATCTCCATCTCTGCTTTGCAAATAGGTTCATCTGCACCATTTTTCTAGATCCCACATCTGTGCATTAACACGCAATGCTTGTTTTCCTGTTTCTGACTTACTTCACTCTGTATGACAGTCTCCAGGTCCATCCATGGCTCTGCAAACGGCACAGCTTTCATCTTTTTCATGGCTGAGTAATATTCCTTTGTGCATACATCCCACATTACATAACTTAATAAGTGCTGCCAATTGAAGATTATAAAATTATGCTTGAGCTATATGACACGCCAACAATTTTATCTTGTGGTGAGCATTTTTAAAAGATTTTCCCAGCACAAATCGTAGCATTTCCTTCTCGGGAGTAATCAGGTGGGAGGATGCTGTCTGCAGAACAGATCATACCTCATGGGTGGTTTTGAGGTCCCCAGGCAGCAATCCTGGGCATGCAGGCATCCAGGGCCTGGCCACAGGCAGCTCCCATGCAGAAGTTCGTGGAAGGCCCAGGCATATCCTTTAAACCAGATGGAAGCCTGCTCCCTACATCTGCCATGGTTACGTGAAGGTCTGGTTTATCAAAATATCTCATCAGGAAGAGGGTTTGGAAGGAGCTGCGGGTTTAGCCTCAAGCTGAGCACGGGGAGCTCTCTGAGTCCTGGACACAGAGCAGAGCTTGAGGCGGTGGCTGAGCGGACAGGCCCTCTCGCGGTTCTCAGAGGCGAGCAGGATCGGGGNCAAAATATCTCATCAGGAAGAGGGTTTGGAAGGAGCTGCGGGTTTAGCCTCAAGCTGAGCACGGGGAGCTCTCTGAGTCCTGGACACAGAGCAGAGCTTGAGGCGGTGGCTGAGCGGACAGGCCCTCTCGCGGTTCTCAGAGGCGAGCAGGATCGGGGGAGTGTCTGGCGGCCAGACTCCTCAGGAAGGAGCCCACACTCGGTGCCCTTTTCACGGCGTAGGTTTGAGTGTTGAAAACAGAAGACCTGGGCAAAACCAGAGTTGGCTGCACCTGCCTTAGCTCCTTTTTAAAGAGGCCTCTGGGTCACATTGCCGAGGCCGGAGCCCTGCACACCCTTTGAAGGGGCCGAGAAGGGACATCAGGCTGGGCAGCCAGCGGTCTCTGTGCAGCGGGGCTGACCGTTCAGTGACCACACGGTGGTCAAGCCGGGGAGCTGGCCGTGAGGCAGTAGCATTGATCAAAGCGTGGGGTGGCTTCACCTGCAAAGGAGGAGCCGCTGGCAGCCCGCCCACACCCCAGCATGCCCTGGCTCAGGCCCCCCCTTGTTAGGCCCAGGTCCCACCGCAGCCAGGCCCAGCCTGGAAAACTAGCAACGCACTCACGGTCAGGGAGCGCGCGGCCCGGGCCCAGTAGTGCAGCCTGATGGCTCCCGTTCTTGTTTTGCTTGTTTATTAGCAGCCCCCGTGGCAAGCCGGGGCCGTGGCTGGCATTTGATGCACAGATGGGGAGGGTCTGTGGGCACTGCACCACCACTTCAAAGCCGCAGCCCACTGGCTTGGCTTACACCTGAGCCAATTAGCCCAGAGATCAGAGGGTCAGGAGGGAAGCGGCCCCGGCCTGTGCGCTGGCAAAGACACTTGATCCCAGGTAAGGCGATACGGCGGGAACAAGCGCGGATAAGCCGAGGGAGCGGGAGGCAGGAGGAACGGGGAGGGGGGACCCCGGCCGGCCCGTGGCTCGCAGGGGGCTTTGCCAGGCCTTTGTTGGCAACAAAGAAGCTAATTGAAATGAAAGAGCCTGCAGTCTGTGTGTTGGCACGTCAAGTATGCCCCAGGATGTGCTGATTCTCGCTCCTCCTGAATTACAGAGCAACCCGCTTCCAGAAGTAAGGCAGGCAAGCCAGAGCGCGCAGGGCGGTGGGGGCGGCCTCTGCAGAAGCCACCCGGCTCTCCGCCCAGCGTTCTGCTTGCTTCTGCTTCTTTGCAAAGGGGCAGAGGATAGGACACTACGGAATGGGGGAAGGAAGTGTTTTCTCTGCCCTCCTGAGCCCCCCACTGGCTCTGACACTGCAAACTGACCCAGAGGCCTCGAGCGGGACGGGGAGCGTGGCCCGTTTCTGGTTTGCAGGCTGTCCCCAGGCCGTCCACACAGAGGGCCCGACTCAAGGGGTCCAAGGGAGAGGGCCGCTGGAGGCAGGCCGAGGCGCCATCCTCACTGAACTGTTCTGAGAAGCTTCCGGGGAAGCACCCCAGGTTTCTGCGGGTGAAGTCACAGGACAGGGAGGGCGGGGCTCGGGGCGGCCTGTGCGTGGTCGGGAGGGACACACTGGGGACACTTCCCGTGGACGCCACAGGCCCCTGCGGGTGGAATCCGTGGAAGAAGCACGGCAGAGAACCAGGCGCAGGCGTGTGCACGCAGGGTCACGTGTGTGTGCAAATGCGTGTGCCCCTGCTCCCGGGCATGTGAGGACAGCGCTGGACACCCCGCGAAGGGATGACAAGGGGACCGAGTGCAAGCCGGGGCTCACTCGTTTAAAGCCCAGGGTTGAGCCTTGTGGAATTCATGAGCAACGGAAGGTGTGCTTCTATTCATGCGGAAAGTGGGGATTGCTGTCTCCCTGCGCTTTGAAATGGAAAGCCACGCGGGTGGCTTTTCTCTCCTCCACAGCTCCAGGAGGGAGCCAGGCTCTAATGTAAGCCCCTCCTGGATGGCCTGCTGGAATTTAGCCAAGACCTGCAGCCTTACTTCCAGTGAAGAGAGAGGTGGTGACCACGGCTGACGGGCGACGGGGGTGCTGACCTGGAAGTCCCTCCCACACCAGCCGCTGCACACGGAGCACCGGCCCCAAGGCCCCAAGACCCCAAGACCCACACGGACGCAGGCGTGTCAGGACCAGCCCCTGGAGTGGCCCTCCCCTCCCCTCCCCCTACCTCCCTTCCCCCACCTCCGTCCTCCCGTCCTCCTCCTCCCCCCCTCCCTCCTGGAGAAAACTCCCTGGCTCCCACCCAGCAGCAGCCAGGCCTCCTCTGTGACTCCCTGAGACTCGTGCCGGACAGGCTGACCGCTCGCTCCAGTCCTGACACCACAGCCCACCCTGCTGTCTCTCCAGCTCCGCGGTGCTGACAGCCTGGTCCAGCCCCCGGGCCGCCCTCAGCCCCCCATGTGGCCTCAGCATCCCATCTCAGGAGCATCACCTCTCAGGACGCAGGCTCCTCCTTCCACGAGGGTGCTGAGGACAGGTGCCGGCGTGCTCACTGCCTCTGGACCAAACGCAGGGATGGGGCTGGGCCACGGAGAGAGTGCAGGCCAGGGGCATCGGGGTGCGGGTGGGGGCAGAGGGTGGAGAGGGGGAGGCCCCCAGTCCAGAGCCTGGTGGTGGAGGCCACACCTCCGCGGGCAGCGGGAGGCGGCAGGGGCCACAGGTCAGTCTCACCCGGGCCGAGCAAGGTTAGGAAGGCGTTTGATGACTGTGGCTGCAAAGTAAAATGGCCTTAACCCCGTGTCCTACTTCATGGCGCCTGGGTCAGCCCCTGTCCCCCAGAGGCCAGCCTCAGTCAGCTGCCTTTTGCTTCACCCGGGCCAGCTGTAACCCCAGCCCTCAGCCTCCCCGTGTTACCTGGAGAACGTGGGCGAGCCTCTGTTTATCTGTAAGCTGCAAGCAGTAGGGACCCTCTCCTGGCACGGTTTCTGTGGAAATTCGGAGGAATCGCGTGGGGCTTGGGGAGCTTTTTAAGTGCTCCCCACAGGCTAGTTCTTGTCTCATCTCCAGCCCTTCTGAGGCCACCCTTCTCCTCAGCCGTCCTGTTCCAGGCAATTGCTTATTATTCAATATAACGTTTTCCTGGAAAGTTCTTTCTACTCTTCCTTTCTCTTTGCTAAATTTTATCTGTCCTTTATGTATCACCTTGAGTTTCACTTCTTTGTTTGATTATAAGGAATCCATATTTTCCCTGAAGTAACTGAATATCAACTGTAAGCAGAGTGGGTTCAGTTTAAGATGCATGTTGTAATCTCCAAGGCAGTGTCTAAGCACTAATGCAGAGACTCAGCTAGGAAGTCAATAAAGGCATTAAAATAAATCATATTAGTGTGCTCTCCAAGGAGCAAATGCAAAGATGGGATTAGCTATCTGAGAGCCTTCCAGGAGAAGATGCCCACGGGGAATTCGGGGTATGAGAATTTGGGGTATCTGAGAGACTTCTAGAAGATGCCCATGGGGAATTCGGGATCTTTGAGAGCCTTCCAGGAGAAGATGCCCATGGGGAATTCAGGGCATGGAGAGACTTCCAGGAGAAGATGCCCACAGGGAATTCAGGGTATGGGAATTTGGGATATCTGAGAGACTTCCAGGAGAAGACGCCCACGGGGAATTCAGGGTATGGGAATTTGGGGTATCTGAGAGACTTCTAGAAGATGCCCATGGGGAATTTGGGGTATTTGAGAGCCTTCCAGGAGAAGATGCCCACGGGGAATTCGGGATATCTGAGAGACTTCTAGGAGAATATGCCCACGGGGAATTCGGGTCAGATCATGGTGCAGACTCCCTCCCACAGGAGAGGGAGGGGAGAAAGGAAGCGTAGGAGGCTGAGACTATGATGTGGGCTCACAGTGTGATACGGCCAATGGGGTCCTCAAGGAAAAGTGACCGCCCAGGGAGGCCCCACGTCTCACAGGGCAGGGCTGCACACTCCCGACTGGGACCTGGCTGTGGGAGTGTGGCCATCTCACAAACACACTGACACACTCGTGTTGCAGCAGGGCTGTCTGCACTTAGAGATCTGAAAGGTGTATTTTCATGACCACCACCAGGACTGGAAAGTGTCTGATTAACACTAAAGAAGGTTGGAAAAGAGGGACAGAAAGAGTGAAACAGGTGAGACAAATAAACAGCAAGAAGCAAAAGAGCAGACCTCAGTGCCACCAGATGGATAAGCACATTAACTGTAAATGGGCTAAACTCTTCAGTTCACTTCAGTCCTCAGGCATGTCTGACTCTTTGCAACCCCATGGACTGCAGCATCCCAGGCTTCCCTGTCCTTCACCAACTCCCAGAGCCTACTCAAACTCATATCCATTGAGTCGGTGATACCATCCAGTCATCACATCCTCTGTCATCCCCTTCTCCTCCTGCCTTCAATCTTTCCCAGCATCAGCGTCTTTTCCAATGAGTCAATTCTTCACATAAGGTGGCCAAAGTATTGGAGTTTCAGCTTCAGCATCAGTCCTTCCAATGAATATTCAGGACTGATTTCCTTTAGGATGGACTGGTTGGATCTCCTTGCTGGTCAAGGGACTCTCCAGAGTCTTCTCCAGCACCACAGTTCAAAAGCATTAATTCTTCAGCTCAGCTTTCTTTACGGTCCAACTCTCACATCCATACATGACTACTGGGAAAACCACAGCTTGAAACACTTCAGTGAAGGCAAAGATTGTCAGACAGGACAATAAAGCAAGAGCTGGGCTTCCCTGGTGGTCCAGGGGTTAAGCATTTGCCTTGCAATGCAGGAGACACCAGTTCGATCCCCGGGCCAGGAAGGTTCCACCTGCCTCGGAGCAACTAAGCCTGTGTGCCACAGCTACTGACCCTGTCTCTAGAGCCCACCAGCGGCCGAGCCTGTGAGCTGCAGCTGCTGAACCCGTGCCCCCGCGGGCCCTGTGCCCCACCAGTGACGCCAGGACGAAGGAAGCGCAGCTGGAGAGTAGCCCCCACTCTCAGCCACTAGAGAGAGCCCCCCAGGCAGCAACAGAGACCCAGCACAGCCAAAAACAAAAAGCAGACAAAAATTAAAAAAAATGAGAGCCAGCGACACTCTAGCAGAGATGAACTTTAAATGCTTGAACATAAAGTAACTGAAAGCAAAAGATTAGGGGAAAAGTGCACAAAAGCCCTGGAGACATCAGACAGGAGGGGTTTCTCTCCAAGAGCTTGATTAGAGACCCCGAGGCCCACTCGGGCTTGATAAAGGGCCACTGCACCAGGAGGCTTCAGCAGCTGTGAACACATATGTGCTGAGAACAGACGTGGGAGCAACCTGACCCGAACTCCAGTTTTTATCTCCGGTCGAGGAAAGTGTTGGGAGTTCTGCACATCCTTCCCGATTCTGAGTGCCGTCCCATGTCAGAACCCGCGTGGGGGGAACGCGGCGCTGGGAGCCAGCCCCACCCCATTCTCTGGCCCTGTGGTCAAGGACCCTTATGCTCCAGAGGTGTCTGTGTGCCACGCTTAGTCACTCAGCCGTGTCTGACTCTTCGTGACCCCACGGATTGTAGTCTGCCAGGCTCCTCTGTCCATGGGGGTTCTTCAGGCAGGAATACTGGAGTGGGTCCAATGGAGCTATGTCCTCCTCCAGGGGATCTTCCCAACCCAGGGATCAAACTCAGGCCTCCTGCACTGCAGGTGGACTCTTCACTCTGAGCCACCAGGAAAGCCCAACAACACTGGCATGGGTAGCCTGTCCCTTCTCCAAGGGGTCTTCCCAACCCAGGAATTGAACTGGGGTCTCCTGCGTTGCAGGCAGATTCTTTGCCAGCTGAGCTACCAGGGAAGCCCACATTATATACGTGCCGGGCTGTGCTTAGTCACTCAGTCACATCCAACTCTTTGCCACCGCATGGCCTGTAGCCCGCCAGGCTCCTCTGCCCACGGGCTACTCCAGCCAAGAATACTGCAGTGGGTTGCCATTCCCTTCTCCAGGGGATCTTCCCAACCCCAGGATCGAGCCCAGGTCTCCTGCATTGTGGGCTGATTCTTTACCATCTGAGCCTTCAGGGAAGTCCTATAATTAAGGTAATAAGGAACTACCGTGAGAGTTGTAAACAAAAAAACACAAATCTGCTGACACATGTTAGCAGGTCCACTAGTCGTTCAACACTGCTGCTGCTGCTGCTAAGTCGCTTCAGTCGTGTCCGACTCTGTGCGACCCAGAGATGGCAGCCCACCAGGCTCCGCCGTCCCTGGGATTCTCCAGGCGAGAGCACTGGAGTGGGTTGCCATGACAATTGTGTGTCTTTTTTGTCTAACTGGTGGGTGTCTCAGTAACTCCCTAGACCTGTAATCAACTTCAGTTGTTATTTTTATTCAACTTTTCTAGCTACTCAAAGATGGAAAGATGGGCTCGCATAACTGACAAATCATAACAGATGCAGAACAGAAAGCCCTTTTTTCTGATAACCTCTCTTCCCAGACAGCACTGTGCCTGCCTGCTCCACTCTCCCTTATGTAAGAGCCTGAACTCTCTTCTAATAGATATTACCATTACTTGCAACCATACACAGAAGCTTATTTCTATAGTTGTGTTTAATATCTTTGATTTCTGTTAGGATTTAGCTCCCTGAGAGTAAAGACATGTTTGTTTTGCCCATCACTCTGTCTTCAAGACTGTTGTTCGTAGCCCAGTCGTGTCTGACTCTTTGCGATCTCATGGACTGCAGCATGCCAGGCCTTCAAGTCCCTCACCAACTCCCGAAGTTTGCCCGAGTTCACACCCATTGCATCGGTGATGCCATCCAGCCATCTCATCCTCAGACGCCCTCTTCTTCTTCCGCCCGCACTCTTTCCCAGCATCAGGGACTTCTCTAATGAGCCAGTTGTTCACAACAGATGACCACAATACTGGAGCTTCAGCGTCAGCATCAGTCCTCCCAATGAATACTCAGGGTCGATTTCCCTTAAGAGTGCCTGGTTGGGTCTCCTTGCTGCCCGGGGGCTCCCGGGAGTCCTCTCCAGCACCGCGTTGGAAGGCACCGGTTCTGCACTTGATCACTGGGGAGACCACAGCCTGACACGTGGACCTTTGTCAGCAGAGTGATGTCTCTTCTCAACACACCGTCACCGCTTTCCTGCCAAGAAACAAGCGTCTTCTGATTTCACGGCTGCAGTCACCACCTGCAGCGATTCTGGAGCCCAGGAAGAGGAAGTCTGTCACTACCTCCACATTTTCTCCTCCTATTTGCCATGGAGTAACGGGGCCAGAGGGCATGGCCTCCAGTTTCCTAACGTTTCGCTTTAAGCTAGCTGCCTCACTCTTCTCCTTCACCCTCAAGAGGCTTCAGCTTCCCTTTGCTTTCCGCCGTCAGAGGGGCATCATCCGCATATCTGAGGTTGCTGATGTTTTCCCTGCCTATCTTGATTCCAGCTTGTAGCCCATCCAGCCCGGCATTTCTTGTGATGTGCTCAGCGCATAGATTAAGTGAACAGGGAGACAGCAGACAGCCCTGCTGGACTCCTTTCTCAGTCTTGAGCCAATCGCTTGTTCCATACAGGGTTCTAACTGTTGTTTCTTGACCCACATATAGGTTCCCCAGGAGACAGGGAAGATGGTCTGGTATTCCCATCTCTTTGAGAGCTTTCCATGGTTTATTATGATCCACACAGTCAAAGGTTTTGGCGCAGTTGATGAAATAGAAGTAAATGTTTTTCTGGAGTTCCCTAGCTTACTCTATGACCCAGCAAACAGTGGCAATTTGATGTCTGGTTCCTGAGGCCAACTCAAATAGAGATAGACAGATAGACAGCAGGTAGATAGATGTAAGATAGAGAAAGGAAGAGAGGAGGTGATGGGTGGATAGCGAGGTAGAGACAGGCCGAGGATGAAGATGAATAAATTGGGGAAGACACGCACATTCTTGGTCATGCTCCACCCTTTACAGCATGTGTAGGGACTTCCCAGGAGTCCAGGGGCCCTGGTTCTCATCTGTGACTCAGAGGCTAATCTTATTCTGCAACATGAGTAAAAACCATTAAAAACACTGCCCAGCATATGGTACAGCAAGCAATTTAAAAATCAGTGTTGATGATACAGTATGTAACGGTTTGGAAAAGACCCTGATCCTAGGGAAGACTGAGGGCAAGAGAAAGGGGCAACAGAGGATGAGAAGGTTGGATGGCATCACTGACTCGAGGGACATGAGTTTGAGCAAGCTCCAGGAGGTAGTGCAGGACAGGGAAGCCTGGAGTGCTGTAGTCCATGGGGTCACAAGGAGCTGGACATGACTCGTGACTGAACAACAAATGTGATGGTTCAGAATTACAATCCAGATAAAACTGTTTTGCAAAAGAGGATCTTCGGAATATTCCCCTCGGATTCTTCTATGTAGACCTCAGTCTTAACTCAAGTTCGTACTGACTGGTTTTTGCCCAATTATCAGATAAGGACCCAGGCCTTCACGCTGACCCCCGTTACAGCGGCTTTCACGCCTCTGCCTGTGCGGTCTCTTCCTTTCCTTACTTTCCTACTCGTGTATTCCAGTGCCCTGGGGAAGCACTCTCTTCTGGGAAGGCGTGCGCGTCCTTGGCTGTGCTCTGCCCCACTTTTGAATAGTGTGTAGGGACCTCCCTGGTTGTCCAGTGGTTGAGAATCCGTGCTCCCAATGTAGCGGATGCGAGTTTGATTCCTGGTCAGCCAACTAAGATCCCACACACCACTGGGCAGCTAAGCCTACGCTCTCTAGCACCCGTACACCATAGCAAGAGAAGCCCGCACACCACAAGGAAGACCCAGGGCAGACAAAAATAAATGCAGACATAATAAGCAATGTGCAGCTTACTGAGATTTTTCCTCTTAGGAACACTTGTTTTTCCACTAGAACCAAATAACGAGGAGTTCTCGCATCTGATCAATGTATCAGTGAACAAATATAAAAAGAGCAAGGGCCAGTGAGTCAGTCGCTTCTACCCCCAGAGGAGCAGGGAGAGCCTTCGGGAGCTCAGCCCCACCCGGCACCCCAGCCTCTGGCCTGCCTGCCGGGCTGCATCCAGCCTGTGTCCCTGGGGCGACTGTCTCAGCAGTCCGCCTGTGGAGACCTCTCCATGGTTACCGACAGTAATTCCTGGTGTCTTTGCTGCATCCCAGACCCAAGTTCACCCGACATCACCTGCTTTGTTTTCTTTAAAGACAAGCAAGAACTTCTCAAGCAACTTATTAGTTGCACTGAACTTGGACTTCATAGAAACAGCCCGCTATTATTCCGATTCGTGTTTTATCTTGTAAGTAACATTGGGTCAGTGAGATCATCGAGAAGACACTCAGGCACCATCAACAACGATGCTCCGGAAACCTGCCACTCAGCGCGCAGGGGCTGGCGCGCGGGTGCGGTGCAGAGAGCCAGCGGCTGCAGCTGTCCGTCTCACGGAGTGCGCGGGGGGGCCCTGGACACCTCGGCAAGGCCTGGTGACACGGCAGCGGCAGAGACAGCCCCGCTTTGCATTCATCCGGCGCCCTTTACCCCGAAAACCACCGACTCCCTCCAGCGAGTGCTTTCCCTCTCTCTGATCTTATTGGCAACCAATGTAATTTATTCTTCTGCTGCGTCTTCCTGACAAAGCACCAGGACATCCTCAGATAAATGATGGACAAAGCTCCTCGTCCGCCCGGGAGTCTAGGCGGTGGAAGGCAGCCATCATTAATCCAGCCTGGTAGCTGCTATGGCAATGCAATTAGAAAGAAGGTGCCAGGCTGCCCGCCACGCTGAGGAGCCGCCTGCTGCTGGGTGCGTGGGTGGCGGAGGAGATCTGGAGCCCAGCGCCCAGCCACCCGCCGCCCCACCGGGCCCATCTGCTACCGACGTGCAGTCAGACCCACACCCGCTGGGATTCCAGACGCCAGGTCCTGCTGCCGCTGAACAGAGAGCAGCCCCGCCACCTCCACTGACCCCCGACGCCCACCCTCCCGGGCAAGAGAATGAGCCTCGATTCTTTTAGGGGTTTCTGGCGGCGTTTACCTCCACTTTTCCCCAGATAGCCACTTACGCGGCTGCGTTCCAGTTCTCCAGGTTTAGAACCTGTGCGCTGACTTTCCACTTCCGACAGCGGCCGAACCTCCGCCCTGGCGCGCGCGCCCCCGCGCCGTGGCCTGCGCCTCCGCCCTTGCACACGCTTTTCCTCCTGTTCTGCTTTCCCCGGCTTTCATAGTTTTCTGTCACCTGTCACCCACCTGCACCCATGCTTCCTGTCGGAGCTAGAAAGTTCCTCTCGGTGGAGTGAGACTTCACCCCGCGGAGGGCCACAGGGAGGGCCCCGTCCCAGGCCCGTCGGGAGGGCGTCCCGGGGCGGCTCCCGCGCCCCTGCCAGGCCGGGCTCCCGCTGCTGTCGGTGCCGCGCTCCGGGTCCCGTCTCGGCCTCCGGAGAGCTTCCGGGGTGAAGACTACGAGAGAGCGTCTAGCAAGGCTTCGAATGTCTGCAAGCAGCTGTGAAGTTCTCCTGCACACTGGAAGCTTGGGGAAGTGAAATAACTGAACTGGTGTGCCTGTGTAAGCGCGGTCCCGGCTGAGAGACCCCCATCCGGGAGCCATCGCAGTCAGGGGTCCTGGCTAGGGTGGTCTTTCCCGGTAAAAAGTGCTCCAGCCTCAGCAAACTGGGGACCTGGAGGGGGCGAGGCTGGAACGCCCACAGGACCCTCACATCGCCAGCCGAGCAGGCGCCCCAGGGACGCAGCCCCTCTCGGGGACCCCCCCCCCCCGCACCGTGAGCCTCTGGCTCCTGGGGGCGTGTGAGGTGGGGGTGGGGAGGGGTCTTTGCAGCCCCCGCTCTGTGTCAGGTGCAAGGCCCCCCGCCCTGCTCTCCACCTGGGCCCACGGTCCCAAACCCAGACCTTCCTGCAGGCTCCGAGCTCCTGGGGTCCCCAACCCACCATCGTACTCCCGTCCGTCAGCCCCCTGGGCCATCTTCCTCCAACTTCAAGTCACCCTGGCCCTCCCAGTGAGGCTTTGCCCCCTCAGTGCCCTCTGTCTGGGAAGTTTATGCCTATTTTATTCTTAGATGTCCTGAGAGCTGCAGAAAGAGGACACACGGTGTGTCTGTTCATAGAAACCCGATGCGCTGGAACTCTGGTGTGCATCAGGAAGCACAGGGGTGTGTGCGTAAGGCACGCCCGCCCGCCTTCCGCGTGCTCTGACAAGAGTCAGAGAAAGTCTGTCTGAAAAGACAAAGTCTGTCTCCGCGGTGAGTCAGGGCAGGATAGGAAGCAGGCCTGCCCCTGGGGGTGCGCCCTCTCCTCCTCCCACTCCCTCCCGGACTTCTCGTGGGGCTGCCGGCAACCACACATGTGCGCGCACACACACACACACGTGTACACACACGTGTACACACATGCATGCTCACACGTGCACACATGCATGTACTCTGGAGCTGCCAACCCAGCCCTGGCTTTGTGACCATCTAGGGGTGAGGTCCGAGAACACTGACCTCCTCCTGAGGTCATCACTCATGGATCTGGCTTTTGGCCATGTCGGGGGCTATCTTTGTGCCAGTTTCTCATATGCAGCTCTTCCCTTTCTTCCTCCGATGCCTCTCACAGCCTCGTCTCTTTCCCGCTCCCTCTCTCCACGGTGCTCTCTCGGGTCCTGCCACGGGCTCCATCCCTGGGCCCCGGGCGTGGATGCTGTGGGCCCACAGCACCCGGCTCTCCCGGCCCCAGAGCCGGTGACGGCACTGGCAGACTTTGCAGGGCTCCTTCCCTAGTCTCTGGCTCCCCCAGTAGACTCGTCAGAGGGGCATCATCCGCATATCTGAGGTTGCTGATGTTTTCCCTGCCTATCTTGATTCCAGCTTGTAGCCCATCCAGCCCGGCATTTCTTGTGATGTGCTCAGCGCATAGATTAAGTGAACAGGGAGACAGCAGACAGCCCTGCTGGACTCCTTTCTCAGTCTTGAGCCAATCGCTTGTTCCATACAGGGTTCTAACTGTTGTTTCTTGACCCACATATAGGTTCCCCAGGAGACAGGGAAGATGGTCTGGTATTCCCATCTCTTTGAGAGCTTTCCATGGTTTATTATGATCCACACAGTCAAAGGTTTTAGCGCAGTTGATGAAATAGAAGTAAATGTTTTTCTGGAGTTCCCTAGCTTACTCTATGACCCAGCAAACAGTGGCAATTTGATGTCTGGTTCCTGAGGCCAACTCAAATAGAGATAGACAGATAGACAGCAGGTAGATAGATGTAAGATAGAGAAAGGAAGAGAGGAGGTGATGGGTGGATAGCGAGGTAGAGACAGGCCGAGGATGAAGATGAATAAATTGGGGAAGACACGCACATTCTTGGTCATGCTCCACCCTTTACAGCATGTGTAGGGACTTCCCAGGAGTCCAGGGGCCCTGGTTCTCATCTGTGACTCAGAGGCTAATCTTATTCTGCAACATGAGTAAAAACCATTAAAAGCACTGCCCAGCATATGGTACAGCAAGCAATTTAAAAATCAGTGTTGATGATACAGTATGTAACGGTTTGGAAAAGACCCTGATCCTAGGGAAGACTGAGGGCAAGAGAAAGGGGCAACAGAGGATGAGAAGGTTGGATGGCATCACTGACTCGAGGGACATGAGTTTGAGCAAGCTCCAGGAGGTAGTGCAGGACAGGGAAGCCTGGAGTGCTGTAGTCCATGGGGTCACAAGGAGCTGGACATGACTCGTGACTGAACAACAAATGTGATGGTTCAGAATTACAATCCAGATAAAACTGTTTTGCAAAAGAGGATCTTCGGAATATTCCCCTCGGATTCTTCTATGTAGACCTCAGTCTTAACTCAAGTTCGTACTGACTGGTTTTTGCCCAATTATCAGATAAGGACCCAGGCCTTCACGCTGACCCCCGTTACAGCGGCTTTCACGCCTCTGCCTGTGCGGTCTCTTCCTTTCCTTACTTTCCTACTCGTGTATTCCAGTGCCCTGGGGAAGCACTCTCTTCTGGGAAGGCGTGCGCGTCCTTGGCTGTGCTCTGCCCCACTTTTGAATAGTGTGTAGGGACCTCCCTGGTTGTCCAGTGGTTGAGAATCCGTGCTCCCAATGTAGCGGATGCGAGTTTGATTCCTGGTCAGCCAACTAAGATCCCACACACCACTGGGCAGCTAAGCCTACGCTCTCTAGCACCCGTACACCATAGCAAGAGAAGCCCGCACACCACAAGGAAGACCCAGGGCAGACAAAAATAAATGCAGACATAATAAGCAATGTGCAGCTTACTGAGATTTTTCCTCTTAGGAACACTTGTTTTTCCACTAGAACCAAATAACGAGGAGTTCTCGCATCTGATCAATGTATCAGTGAACAAATATAAAAAGAGCAAGGGCCAGTGAGTCAGTCGCTTCTACCCCCAGAGGAGCAGGGAGAGCCTTCGGGAGCTCAGCCCCACCCGGCACCCCAGCCTCTGGCCTGCCTGCCGGGCTGCATCCAGCCTGTGTCCCTGGGGCGACTGTCTCAGCAGTCCGCCTGTGGAGACCTCTCCATGGTTACCGACAGTAATTCCTGGTGTCTTTGCTGCATCCCAGACCCAAGTTCACCCGACATCACCTGCTTTGTTTTCTTTAAAGACAAGCAAGAACTTCTCAAGCAACTTATTAGTTGCACTGAACTTGGACTTCATAGAAACAGCCCGCTATTATTCCGATTCGTGTTTTATCTTGTAAGTAACATTGGGTCAGTGAGATCATCGAGAAGACACTCAGGCACCATCAACAACGATGCTCCGGAAACCTGCCACTCAGCGCGCAGGGGCTGGCGCGCGGGTGCGGTGCAGAGAGCCAGCGGCTGCAGCTGTCCGTCTCACGGAGTGCGCGGGGGGGCCCTGGACACCTCGGCAAGGCCTGGTGACACGGCAGCGGCAGAGACAGCCCCGCTTTGCATTCATCCGGCGCCCTTTACCCCGAAAACCACCGACTCCCTCCAGCGAGTGCTTTCCCTCTCTCTGATCTTATTGGCAACCAATGTAATTTATTCTTCTGCTGCGTCTTCCTGACAAAGCACCAGGACATCCTCAGATAAATGATGGACAAAGCTCCTCGTCCGCCCGGGAGTCTAGGCGGTGGAAGGCAGCCATCATTAATCCAGCCTGGTAGCTGCTATGGCAATGCAATTAGAAAGAAGGTGCCAGGCTGCCCGCCACGCTGAGGAGCCGCCTGCTGCTGGGTGCGTGGGTGGCGGAGGAGATCTGGAGCCCAGCGCCCGGCCACCCGCCGCCCCACCGGGCCCATCTGCTACCGACGTGCAGTCAGACCCACACCCGCTGGGATTCCAGACGCCAGGTCCTGCTGCCGCTGAACAGAGAGCAGCCCCGCCACCTCCACTGACCCCCGACGCCCACCCTCCCGGG
Source organism: Cephalophus harveyi (assembly GCA_006410635.1). NCBI lineage: Eukaryota > Metazoa > Chordata > Mammalia > Artiodactyla > Bovidae > Cephalophus > Cephalophus harveyi. The sequence goes on along the minus strand of SJYT01018080.1, from coordinate 110,328 downwards.
CAAGAGAATGAGCCTCGATTCTTTTAGGGGTTTCTGGCGGCGTTTACCTCCACTTTTCCCCAGATAGCCACTTACGCGGCTGCGTTCCAGTTCTCCAGGTTTAGAACCTGTGCGCTGACTTTCCACTTCCGACAGCGGCCGAACCTCCGCCCTGGCGCGCGCGCCCCCGCGCCGTGGCCTGCGCCTCCGCCCTTGCACACGCTTTTCCTCCTGTTCTGCTTTCCCCGGCTTTCATAGTTTTCTGTCACCTGTCACCCACCTGCACCCATGCTTCCTGTCGGAGCTAGAAAGTTCCTCTCGGTGGAGTGAGACTTCACCCCGCGGAGGGCCACAGGGAGGGCCCCGTCCCAGGCCCGTCGGGAGGGCGTCCCGGGGCGGCTCCCGCGCCCCTGCCAGGCCGGGCTCCCGCTGCTGTCGGTGCCGCGCTCCGGGTCCCGTCTCGGCCTCCGGAGAGCTTCCGGGGTGAAGACTACGAGAGAGCGTCTAGCAAGGCTTCGAATGTCTGCAAGCAGCTGTGAAGTTCTCCTGCACACTGGAAGCTTGGGGAAGTGAAATAACTGAACTGGTGTGCCTGTGTAAGCGCGGTCCCGGCTGAGAGACCCCCATCCGGGAGCCATCGCAGTCAGGGGTCCTGGCTAGGGTGGTCTTTCCCGGTAAAAAGTGCTCCAGCCTCAGCAAACTGGGGACCTGGAGGGGGCGAGGCTGGAACGCCCACAGGACCCTCACATCGCCAGCCGAGCAGGCGCCCCAGGGACGCAGCCCCTCTCGGGGACCCCCCCCCCCCGCACCGTGAGCCTCTGGCTCCTGGGGGCGTGTGAGGTGGGGGTGGGGAGGGGTCTTTGCAGCCCCCGCTCTGTGTCAGGTGCAAGGCCCCCCGCCCTGCTCTCCACCTGGGCCCACGGTCCCAAACCCAGACCTTCCTGCAGGCTCCGAGCTCCTGGGGTCCCCAACCCACCATCGTACTCCCGTCCGTCAGCCCCCTGGGCCATCTTCCTCCAACTTCAAGTCACCCTGGCCCTCCCAGTGAGGCTTTGCCCCCTCAGTGCCCTCTGTCTGGGAAGTTTATGCCTATTTTATTCTTAGATGTCCTGAGAGCTGCAGAAAGAGGACACACGGTGTGTCTGTTCATAGAAACCCGATGCGCTGGAGCTCTGGTGTGCATCAGGAAGCACAGGGGTGTGTGCGTAAGGCACGCCCGCCCGCCTTCCGCGTGCTCTGACAAGAGTCAGAGAAAGTCTGTCTGAAAAGACAAAGTCTGTCTCCACGGTGAGTCAGGGCAGGATAGGAAGCAGGCCTGCCCCTGGGGGTGCGCCCTCTCCTCCTCCCGCTCCCTCCCGGACTTCTCGTGGGGCTGCCGGCAACCACACATGTGCACGCACGCACACACACACACACACGTGTACACACATGCATGCTCACACGTGCACACATGCATGTACTCTGGAGCTGCCAACCCAGCCCTGGCTTTGTGACCATCTAGGGGTGAGGTCCGAGAACACTGACCTCCTCCTGAGGTCATCACTCATGGATCTGGCTTTTGGCCATGTCGGGGGCGATCTTTGTGCCAGTTTCTCATACGCAGCTCTTCCCTTTCTTCCTCCGATGCCTCTCACAGCCTCGTCTCTTTCCCGCTCCCTCTCTCCACGGTGCTCTCTCGGGTCCTGCCACGGGCTCCATCCCTGGGCCCCGGGCGTGGATGCTGTGGGCCCACAGCACCCGGCTCTCCCGGCCCCAGAGCCGGTGACGGCACTGGCAGGCTTTGCAGGGCTCCTTCCCTAGTCTCTGGCTCCCCCAGTAGACAGTCTGGCTCTGCGCAGTGGCTCTGCTGAACGAGCGCACGTCCCCGGCAGGACCCCTCGAAGCAGCCCCCGAAGGTGACCCAGGAAGCTCGGCCCCTGGTTCCCAGCTTCACAGGCTCGGACCACCTCCCACAGGCCACGCTCAGATTTTTAAATGAACCACGTCTCTTCTCCCTTTGATGCTATTAACACTAGAAAGCTATTTGAAAATTTTTACTGGACTTCATTTATTAAAACAGCAAGTTAATTCTCAAATTTAGGAAAAACATCCTAATTCTTACGTGCATGCTTAATGGACCCTTGCACACGTATGTCGAATGCCATACCCATCACGGTAAATACTGACTCATGGGTGGTGTGTTCCGCCTGTGGTGTCCCAAGGCACTTGGCAAACCTCTTCATGCCATTCTGTCCATTTCCATATAAATATAACATGCACTCTGATACGCATACACACATCTTTTTCCCTTTCAAGTAGAATTCAAGGAACTCAGATTCTTCTGAAACTTTAGGCTTTCTTTTATTTATTTATTTTTTGCTACACGGTAGGCCCTTGTAGGTTACTGTTTAAATACAGTAGTGTGAATGTGTCAATCCCAAACTCCCAATCTAATTTTCAAAGTCTTAAGTAATTTCAAATTACCTTAACGGATGTCTTCCTCGCTCTTTTCCCCAGTTGCCCGTCAGGTGAGCTGATGGCACGCCGATGTGAGGAGCTGTCTGCGTTCAGGGCAGGGTGCCTCCCCTGTGGCCCGTCCACTGGAAGCATGGAGCCGACGGCGAATGGCGCCCGTGGGTTCCAGCAGGAACCCGAGATCTGTCTTCAGACTCAGGGCAGAGAACGTGTCTGAGTTCAGCTGTGACATGCCAGCTATTTTTCCACAGTCTGAAATTCTAAAGACACAGAAAATACAAAGCTATACTCTTTGCAAAACTGCCTTTCGCCTGTTTTCACTGTTTTATCCTTATTTGTGGTGGTTTAGGCACTACGTCGTGTCTTGCGACCCCGTGGACTGTAGCCCGCCAGGCCCCTCCATCCATGGGGTTCTCCAGGCAAGAATACTGCAGTGGGTTGCCATGCCCTTCCCCAGGGGATCTTCCTGACCAGCTCTCCTGCATTGCAGGTGGACTCTCACCAGCTGAACTAAGCATGAAGCTCCTAATATCGTTATTAAACTGTGGCCTATCTATTGGCCCAGTTTTTAAGTGATCATCGATATGAATGAGGTCTGTAATGTAGCAAGGAATATTTTCAGGTACACCAATTTTCTAACGTGGTTAAATTGGTTACAGTAGCCGATACTATGAAAATCAAAGTAAAATAATAGTTTTTAAAATGGGAGGCTATTACATGTAATGACAGGGTTTTAAAATCTCATTGAATCTTAATAAAACAAAACCAAGTCAAAACCCTTGGAGAGCAAAGAGACCAAATGAGTCGATCCTAAAGGAAACCAACTCTGAATATGTTTGGAAGGACTGATGCTGAAGCTGAAACTCCAATACTTTGGCCAACTTATGGGAAGAACTGACCCATTGGAAAAGACCCTGATGCTGGGAAAGATTGAAGGCAGGAGGAGAAGGGGACGACAGAGGCTGAGATGGTTGGATGGCATCACCACTCAATGAACACGAGTTTGAGCAAGCTCTGGGAGTTGGTGATGGACAGGGAGGCCTGGCGTGCTGCAGTCCATGAGGTTTCAAAGAGTTGGACATGACTTAGTGACGGAAAAACAACAACAATTAAAAAAAAAATC
>SJYT01018080.1:81476-104011 GCA_006410635.1 Cephalophus harveyi | reverse complement strand
ATTTTGAGATTATTTCTGTGTATGGTGTTAGAAAGTGTTCTATTTTCATTCTTTTACAAGTTACCAAGGGAGGCTGTGAAATTCCTGAAGCTTTAAGGGGAAAAAAAAAGACACCTATTCTGCTCAGCATCACTTAGGGGAGAGTGACCAGATGCAGCCCTACTGTGTGTTGGGGAATGTGTGGGGAGGAAACGGGGCAGAGTATCCACCACAGGTAAAATGGCGGAAAGCAGATTCTGCGCTTTAAGTCTGCAGCTGTCGTGGGGAAATTATCAGTGCTGCCCACAGCTCCTCCTGCACTACTTGGGATCTGATTTCTCTCCCTCCCTCATCTTTTCTGCAATGTTTGTGTATTTATCACTCCTGAAAGGTTTTGCTGAAATGGACCTGATTAAAGAACACTCCCTGGGAGGCTGAGCAGAGAGGGTGGATGGGCAGTGTTGTCAGATCACCAGAAACGGAGCCCAGGAAGCTGGAGCCAGACCCTGGGGAGCAGCCCCCCACCCACTCCTCCAGCCTGCAGGCCACCCCCAGCCCTGGACTCTGAGCCCCCCTCAGCCACTAGCAGCGGCTCGGATAGGCGTGAGCTGAAGGTTTCCTCTTCACTTCCCACGCCTAAGGATGAATTTACAAATTGAAAACTCTCTGGATAACTGAGAAAGAGCTTGTGAAGGGGAACAGGAGGCATTTGTGTCTAGACAGCCCCTCCTCACTTCTGGAGATGGTCAGAGGGTGTCTGCACCTGGGGCTCAGTCCCTGACCCCTAAGCCCTGGCTGGGTCTCTACCATGGTCTTGATTCTTCACTGGGGAAATGACGCCAGTGCCCTCATTCAGGGTGGTTAGCTGATGGTCCTGAAACGCCGGCCGAACAGGGGGATCCCTGCTTCCCTAAGCCCTGCCCTCTCCACCTGAGGCTCCCCGGATGGGTCATCTGCATGCACAAGTCCCTGACCTTCTAGGAGGAACCCTTCTCTTCTGAAACCTGGGGACAGCCGGCCATAGGCACGAGCGTCAGCATGGAGCCGGCCTCTCTCAGTCCACCTCTGCATGCCTCCCATCCGTCAGTCGGTCCGTCCGTCCCGCAGCGACGGTCAGTCCAGGGCCGCCTTCTCCTGGGAGCCTGGAGAGCCCCGCCCCTGCTTCCCCGGCGCCCAGGCCCCCGCTCCCGTTCAGACGGTGAAAACTGACGGCACCGTCTGAGTCTTTGACTCCCAGATTCCCTCCGCAGCGTCTTTTCCTTCAACAGATGTTTCCAAAATAATTAAGTGCTGGGGAGCATGCATTATTGAGACGTCGGATGCCTCCCTAACGCGCTCCACATTTGTAGTCAGCACAGAAGTGACTGCTCAGAAGAGTTGGGCTATTTATTTTGCAAATCACAGAACATTCACTCCAGACCAGAGCCTCTACAGGGATCAGAACCTGAAAACCTTCCGGTCCTGCAGAAGCTCTGCAGTCAGTGGCCCCAGGAATCACGGACCCCTGTGTGGTCTGTGAGTGGGGTGACACATACAAGCTTGCTAGACTCTGCTCCAAGGTCACAAGAGACTACAGTGTCAGTTAGGATATGATGTTTCCATCGAGGTAAGATCCTCAAGTCAGTAAGAGCTGTTCAAGAATATCTTTATATAAAGAAGCATGTTGTTCCAGAAACATCTTGGCCTTAAGCGTGAAAATTTTATTACTTCTTTTTGCAATAACTATTTGTGGGGTTCTTCTTGGTTCCAGGCGCCATGGGTGATGCCGTGAATGTGACAGAGGAGCCTCCAGCTTTCCAAGAGTGCACACAGGCGGAGGCAGGGCAAACAGCGCACGCACACAGGCGGAGGCGGGGCAAACAGCGCATGCACACAGGGGGAGGCGGGGCAAACAGACGCAAAGCACCAGCTCAGGCCTTGACTGAAGCCCTGGGAGGCAGGTCTCCTGGCCGCCGCAGCCTGCAAGGCTTCGTTCCTAGAGATCAAAGTCCCCACCACGCCCTGCCACACGAGCCCTCCGCCCTGCATTCTGGGTGGTTTGGGAAGGTCATGACCCGAGCTGTGTTCAGGGCTGCAGGCTTAGATAGATACAGCATCCTCTGAATGAGACACGGCCCCTTCACACGTATACGCTACTGATACTCTGCATAAAACGGGCAACTAGCGGAACCTGCTGTATACCCCAGGGAACTCTGCGCAGTGCTCGAGGGTGACCTAAAGGGGAAGGAAATCCAAAAAGGGAGGGAAATATGTATAAGAATAGCTGATTGACTTCACTGTACAGCAGAAACCAACCCAACCTTGCAAAGCAGCTATACTCCAATAAAAGTTAATTTAAAAAATGAGGAAGCACCAAGTCCCATGTACCTGGCTCTGGAACGTGAAGACTGTCTGACTCTCTGTCAAGCAGAATTGGCCAGTGGCCACTGGCTGGGAAGGGACATAAAACAGAAAGCAGTAGAAGAGGAGGGGGAAGATGACAAGGATGAGAATTACTTCACATCCAAAGGGAAGAAAAGCAGTATGCATTCACTGGGGTATTGCATTTCCTATTGAATGACGTTTTTGATACATCAGAATTTTTGATGAATGATGAGAACACCGTCCAACATCACGCGCCTTTTAGAGACTTGGGGTCTCACAGTAAGGAGCAGGTTTACACCGCAAGAGGAGGCGACATCATGAAGGCGGCAAAGTCAGTCAACACTCCTCAGATAAGCTGTGCCAAGCTAACTCCTGAGATGCTGATATGCCCAAGAATCACAAAAGAAACTCCTCTGGAAAAAGATGGATGATTATAGAGCCTCTTCCTCTGTGGAGATGGAAAGCAAATATTTTCCTTAAGATTGAGGGCAGGAGGAGCAGGGGATGACAGAGGGTGAGATGGTTGGATGGCATCACCGACTCAATGGACTTGAGTGTAAGTAAACTCTGGGAGTTGGTGATGGACAGGGAGGCCTGACGTGCTGCAGTCCTGGGGTCGCAAAGAGTCAGACATGACTGAGCCACTGAACTGAGCTGAACTGATCCTAAAATCTGGGCTTCCCTGGTGGCTTGGCAGTAAAGAATCCACCTGCTGTGCAAAAGACCTGGGTTCTCTCCCTGGGTTGGGATGATCCCCCGGAGAAGGGAATGGCCACACAGTCCAGTGTTCTTGCCTGGGAAATCCCATGGACAGAGGAGCCTGGAGGGCCACAGTCTAGGGGCTGCAGAGTCGGGCATGACTTAGCAACTACACAGCAACAACAATCCTAAAATCTCAGGACATGATACATGAAACAAGGGCCCAGACTCTGAAACGTGGGAGAGACGAGACTGACGGGGAGCGTCAGGGCGGGAGCCGCCAGCAGGACAAGCGGGGGCCAGCGGGCTTCCCCCTGCCGTCTGTGTCCCAGACACGGAGTTAAAGAAGACAGAGTGATAGGAGCTACTCCCTCTTCAAGAAAATTAGAGATACCAAGGGAACATTTCATGCAAGGATGGGCTCGATAAAGGACAGAAATGGTCTGGACCTAACAGAAGCAGAAGATATTAAGAAGAGGTGGCAAGAATACACGGAAGAACTGTACAAAAAAGATCTTCACGACCCAGATAATCATGATGATGTGATCACTAATCTAGAGCCAGACATCTTGGAACGTGAAGTCAAGTGGGCCGTAGAAAGCATCACTATGAACAAAGCTAGTGGAGGTGATGGAATTCCAGTTGAACTGTTTCAAATCCTGAAAGATGATGCTGTGAAAGTGCTGCACTCAATCTGCCAGCAAATTTGGAAAACTCAGCAGTGGCCACAGGACTGGAAAAGGTCAGTTTTCATTCCAATTCCAAAGAAAGGCAATGCAAAAGAATGCTCCAATTACCGCACAATTGCACTCATCTCACATGCTAGTAAAGTAATGCTCAAAATCCTCCAAGCCAGGCTTCAGCAATACGTGAACCGTGAACTCCCTGATGTTCAAGCTGGCTTTAGAAAAGGCAGAGGAACCAGAGATCAAATTGCCAACATCCGCTGGATCATGGAAAAAGCAAGAGAGTTCCAGAAAAACATCTACTTCTGCTTTATTGACTATGCCAAAGCCTTTGACTGTGTGGATCACAATAAACTGTGGAAAATTCTGAAAGAGATGGGAATACCAGACCACCTAACCTGCCTCTTGAGAAATCTGTATGCAGGTCAGGAAGCAACAGTTAGGACTGGACATGGAACAACAGACTGGTTCCAAATAGGAAAAGGAGTGCGTCAAGGCTGTATATTGTCACCCTGCTTATTTAACTTTCCAGTACTTTGGCCACCTCATGCGAAGAGTTGACTCATTGGAAAAGACTCTGATGCTGGGAGGGATTGGGGGCAGGAGGAGAAGGGGACGACAGAGGATGAGATGGCTGGATGGCATCACGGACTCGATGGACGTGAGTCTGAGTGAACTCCGGGAGTTGGTGATGGACAGGGAGGCCTGGCGTGCTGCAATTCATGGGGTCGCAAAGAGTCGGACAGGACTGAGCGACTGAACTGAACCCAATTTAAACAGCTAAGAGAAAAGAGAAACCGAGTTATCAGCGTCTCAGTGGCCCACGGGGCAAACCAAAGGCCTGATGTGCGTGTGGCGTTGCTGGAGTCACGCAAAGACAGGAGAGAGGGGCCGCGGGAGCCTCCCGCGCAGCCGAGAGACTCAGGCCTACAGACTCAAGGCGCTGAGGGGCGCTTGCTCAGAGCAAATCTCCTGATAGAATAAGCCCCCAATTTACACCAAACGCATCATAGTCAGACTCTGAAAACTGAAAGCAGAGAAACACGGGAGAGAGAAGCAGCAGGCGCAGAGGAAAGTGGCCTCAATTACAGCAGAGCCCGAGCCGGCCAGGAGGGAGCCCGCAGCGGGCGGCGCAGGCCTCAGCCGCTCAGAGGCAAGAGCCACCACCGGAGCCGGAGCCGGAGCCGGAGCCGGGGAGACCTCCGAGCGGGACGGCGGCGGGGTCTCAGGGCGCTCGCTCAGGGAAACCCAGGCGTGGGTGCTGACTTGCCCGAAAAGAACGTGAAAGAGATCTCCTTGAGCAGAAAGAAAATGGCAAAAGAGGGAATCTTAGAATATGAGGAATAAAGAAAGAAGAGCAGAAAGCGTGGAACCGTGGGCGAATGCCGCACCCCCGGGCACGCCTTTGAATCAGCCCCACTGAATGCGGTCCCCGACTCGGTGTTCAGCACAGGGACCTTCTAACCCTTGGCTAACAAAGGACCGTCAGCATCACGGTGGTGCCAAGGGGCACCTCAGCCCCCAGGGACCTCAGAAGGAAGAACGTTGACCAAGCCAGGCCGCTACTTTAGAGAGGACAGAGATGACCACCGGGCACCAAGCTGCCTTAAAAGATGCTGCATAAAAGCAGCTGACGCCCAAGTCCCGGGACCCGAGTCCAGGCGTCTTTCCCGGGTGCATCCCGAGATGAAAACCGCGGCCAGCAGCCCCCGTGCGCTGCTGCTGCTGCGAAGGCGCTTCAGCCGTGTCCGACTCTGTGCGGCCCCATAGACGGCAGCCCACCAGGCTCCCCCGTCCCTGGGGTTCTCCAGGCAAGAGCACTGGGGTGGGGTGCCATTGCCTTCTCCCCGCTGTGTGCTAGCGCCCTTAAATTACAGACGGCCCGCCTCATCCCCACAGCTTGCTGGAGGTCCATGCCCCAAGCTCACCCCCCCAAGTTCTGATACAGGAGGCCTGGCATGGGCCCCAGAATCTGCATTCTGAGGCAGTCCCTGGTTTTGATGCTCATAACCTCCGACCCACACGCTGGAGTGGGAGTGAGTAAGGCCACACAGACGCCTCCTATCGGGAACCACAGGGTCCCCTGCACCAGCAGGGCCGTCTCACGCTGGTGATGGACAGCAGGCTTCTCGAGACCAGAGACAGTTTAGGCTCGTCTTCTTTCAAGCCTCGTTTAACAGTGTGCAGAGAAGGCATAGATCCTTTCATTTCCATGGATGGTTTCTCCCCATTTACGCTCCAGCAACAGCTTGTTTGGAAATAGGGGTGATCAGACGGTACCCACCAGCCAAAATGCACCAGCGTCCCATTTCCTGGCGGCTTCTGCCATCGTAAAACCAGCGCCGTATCATTTCCCGTGACGTGTGCTCCGCAGAACATGTTTCTGTTCTTTCCCCCAAATTCTCGGCCCCATAGTTGTTAGACCTGTGCGTGCTGTTCTGCCGCCTTCAGGCGCCAGGCAGGATCCAGCTAGTAATGAAAAGACGCCTGGAGGCCCCTGACTAAATGCAGCTCGCTCTGAGAACTGGGGGTTTGCGCCACACTGATGCACCGGAACACGCACAGCCCAGCTTGCGTTGCGGCTGCGTGAAGACGCGGCTCGAGTTCGCCTGGAAAGCACGACACAGCCCGCCTCCCAGGCTCCCCAGGCTGGAGCCCCTCGCCTGCAGAGGCTGGCCCCGCGCAGGGGTACGGCTCTGGTGGGTCTTACCCAGGCTTCCTAACTCTGCTGGAAGAGGGGCCCCGCAGTGTCTTACGGCAGCTGTAAGGGACCTGCTTCCTGGGCCGAGGACAAGGCTCTGCCAGTGGTGGTTGCTGGCCCGGGGCTGCAAGCACTGAAGGTCACTTGGGCCAGTCAGGCCAGCTTTGCCCCCAAACTGCTCCTCCAGGGTGGGGGGCTCCCCGGGGACACTGAGAAGGTGGTGGCCGCCTGGCCAGGCGACTCAGAAACTGCGGCCTGACGCCCCTTAGCAGGGCGGCCCCCGGACCTCATGAGGGGTTCTTTCGTTTGCATTCGCCTGGTGTCAGTGGTCCCATCCACCGCTCCGGGGTCGTTTCAGTTCTGGTTCGGGGCTCCGCCCGAGGGGGAGGACAGGCCCTCCCTGCGAGCGGTTTGGTCCCTGTGCTGCCGGGAGATCCAGGCCAGCTGCTCCCCTGCTCCCTGCTGCAGCAAAGTCAGGGTTCAGAGCAGCCCGGCCCCGTGTCAAGCCTCCAGCTGGGCTCTGAGCACCCGCCGTCGGACCCAGAGCACGGCTGAAGCCACAGCCCGGCACCGAGGATCTGCTGCGCTGCTTGCGACGTCAGGTAGAGGCTGGATAGAAATAGCTCTGCTTCCTCTGAGTTTGGAGGTACCTTCAGAGGACAAGCCATGAGTCACCTTGCCCCTGCCAACAAGACGGACGGGCTGGGTTCCACCCCCGCCACCCACACATGTTTTCCAGACTGTCTGCGTGAACCATGCCGTGTCTGCAGCCCAGCATGCATTCCTTTCTTTAAGGGAGATGGCTAACCTGGCAAACTAACCATAGAAAGCCATGATCCCAGGGAGAGGGGCGTTCCCAGCGCGTTCCTGACCCAAAGCCACGAGCAGCCAGTCACGCAAAGTACAGAAAGTTCCTTTTGAGAATTTCCTTGAGCTCGGCTTTATCTCCAGGGCAACAGGTGTCTTTTAGACTGCACCCCCCAAAAATAACAAATAGCTAATGCTAGAGATTGTTGGTGTGTGTGCTAAGTTGCTTTAGTTGTGTCTGATTCTTTGCAATCCCGTGGGCTATAGCCCACCTGGTTCCTCTAACCGTGAGATTCTCTAGGAAAGAAGGCTGGAGTGGGTTGCCCTTCCCTTCTCCAGGGGACCTTCCCAACCCAGGGATGGAGCCTGCCTTTCTTACGTCCCCTGCACTGGCAGGCGGCCATCTCACCACTACTGCCCCCTGGGAAGCCGAAATTCAAGCGTTGAAACTCTGACCCTGGGTGTGGGTGTGTTTGGTGACAGAGTCCCTGAGGAAGTGATCGCCGTGGATGAGATCCTAAGCATGGGACCCTGATGCCTTGGGATCCACATCTGTGTAAGAGGAAATGCCAGGAAAGACAGCGTACAGAGCGGGAAGAAATACTTGCAAACCCTCTGTAAGGTAAGCAGTCGCTACCCGTGTTATATAAAGAACTCACACAGCTCAGTAGCGAAAATGGAAAATAGAAACAAAATTTAAAAGATAGGCAAAGGATCTGAATAGACATTTCTCCAAATAAAACATACAGATGGTCAACAGATACATGGAAAGATGCTCAGCATCAGTAGTCCTCAGGGAAACAGATCAAACCACGATGAACCATCACCTCACACCTGTCAGAATGGCCGTCACCAAAAAGATACAACAAATGCTGTGGCCGATGTGGAGGAAAGGGAGCGCTCCTACACTGCAGTGGGAATGTAACCGGGTGCCATCACTATGGAAAACAACCTGGAAGGTGCTCACAAAATTGAAAATAGAACTACCGTGTATCCAAGCAATTTTATTTCTGGGAATGTATCCAAAGAAAATAAAAACACTAACTCAAAAATGTGTCTGCACCCCAGTGTTCACTGCAGCATCATTTATGTATGTTTATATATATATATATGGATAAATATTTACATACATATATATACAATGCTAAAGCTGAAGCTCCAATACTTTGGCCACCTGATGCAAAGAGCCAGCCCATTAGAAAAGACCCTGATGCGGGGAAAGAGTGAAGGCAGGAGGCGAAAGGGACGACAGAGGATGAGACACTTGGAAGGCATCACTGACTCAATGGACATAGTTTGAGCAAGCTCCAGGAGAGGGTGAAGGACAGGGAAGCCTGGCGTGCTGCAGTCCATGGGGTCACAGAGTCGGACACGACTGAGTGGCTGAACGACAAGTTATACATATATATACATGTATGAGAGAGAGAAAGAGGAATTTTATTCGGGCATAAAAAGTTTGGAAATTCTACCGTTGTTAACACGAACAGACCTTGAAGGCCTTGTGCTAAATGAAGTGAGTCAGACAGAGAGAGACAAACACCCTAGGACCTCACTTATATGTGGAATCCCACAAAACGGTAGTAAAAACCAGTAGAAAGAGCAGATTTGAGGTTAGCAGAGGAACAGAGGAGGGCGGTCAAGCGCGTGAACTTCCCGGGATAAGGAAGGCCTGGGACGCGCCGTGCAGTGTAAGGACCACGGCGAACGCTCCAAGCCACACCCGGGAGAGGTGCTCAGAGGGCAAGTCCAGGGGTCCTCGTCACCAGGGAGAGCGCTTTTCCTCTTCTTTCTTTTCTGTTTATCGCATCAGTGTGAGAAGATGGCTGTTTAGCCAAAGTTATTGCAATCGTTCCACCGTGTATGTAAACCAGCCGCCACGCTCTACACCGTACGCGTTCAGAGTGTAGTCAAGCACTTCTCGAAAATGCGTAAGTGAACAAACGGGGGCATCTCCCTGGTGGTCTGGAGGTTAGGACCCAGAGCCACTCAGCACAGCCAAGAAAAACATTATTTGAATAACTAGGTAGGCAGGTGGACAGAGGACTTCCTTGAGCAAGAGGCACCTGGGCAGCCCACCAGCAGCAGAGCCGCGCTCCGGGCCTGCTCAGGGAGGCTGAGGGTCCCGGAGACTCCGGACTCCCCAGGAGGCAGGCACCCCTCTCCCCCTGGCAACCACGCGGGCTGGCGGGCCCCAGGCGAGCGGCCACGGCCCCGTGCCTCTCTGCGTCAGACACTTGGCGACATCCAGTTGGGATGTGAAGGGTGGATCATCGACGCAGCGTGACTCGAGCAAAGAGTGACTGATCTGAGAGCTGGCTATGGAAAGCGTCTCGCCAGAAAGAACTCAGACCCAGAACTGACAGGACTTAGTGACTGCTCTTTGTTCCAACTAAAAATGAAAATAAAACACATCTGAGGGGCCCCTAACCACCAGTCAAAGCAAAGAGCCAGCAATGCTTTTGCCATTGGTGTGGCATCCAAACTATTCAATTAATTCCCTTTTAACTCTTATGATGCTCGTGTAGAGTTGACTTCCCAGGGCCGAGAAGCAATCTTCCACGTAGTGTGTGTCCAACAAATGTTGTGGAACAATAAACCCCCAAGCTGTCTTTATACAGTTACGGAGAAGTGGACAGAGGTGAGGTCACGCTCTTCAAATGGGGCTGCAGTGAGACTGAATTATTAGGGGAAAGTACTGTCTCCTGTGGGTCAAGACCATGACTCCCATTACTGTGCCCCGCGCCTCGGGCTCCGGGGAGGCTCGTCCAAGAACACTTGATGGAAAAAGAAATGCACTCCAAAAGCTTGGGATTAACACACACGCACCACTGTGTGCAATATGGATAACCAACAAGCATTGATTGCGTAGCACGGAGAAGTCTACTCCGTATCCTGCAAGAAGCTACGCGGGAAAGAAGGGGCTGTGCTCAGCCATGTCTGACCGTTTCAGCTCCATGGACCGTAGCCCTCGAGGCTCCCCGCCCATGGGATTCTCCAGCAAGAATCCTGGCGTGGGCTGCCGTTGCCTCCTCCAGGGGATCTTCCGACCCAGGGCCCACACCCTCTTCTCTTGCGTCTCCTGCAACGGCAGGCAGATTCTTCACACTGGCGCCACCGTGTTATACAATAAGCGAGCCACTCTGCTGTATGCCCGAAACCAGCTCAACATTGTTGATCAGCTGTGCTCCAGTATAAAATAAAAATTGAGCTTAAAAGAGAAAGAAAGAGACTCCTTCCTCCACGAAGGCAAGCTGGGAGTGTCACTCTTGGCACACTGGGCTGTGAGCTTTCTCAGGAGTTGGAGGTGGGGTGGGGGTGGCCCAGGGTAAGCAGACTTTTTACAAACACCCAGAGCATCCACTACTGCTAACTGACACCTGAGCCTTAAATACCTGTACACGGTGCAGCTCTGGGGCTAAGGGAGGGATCGGAGCAGCTGGAAGGTTCATTAATAATTAAAAGTGGTTAAAAAAAAAAAAAAGATTGGACCTCCTGAACCCGCAGCCCTTGACGTGAATTCTACAGGACGGAGCTGTACCATCCTCCACCGTTTCATGTGATTTCTCCCATACTCCGTTTCCTTTTTCCTCTAAAAATTCTAAGTATTGTAGCACATAATTTAGCTTTTTGGAAAACCCAAGTCTAAATTAATTACAGTTCTGCTAAAGGGGGGAGAAAAGATATTAGATGCCCAAGCTAAAATAGAATGAAATCTAGTTTTTTCCTTTATTAGATTTTAATGGTATTATTATAATAATTACGCTTTTCATTAATTTTTCCATGCTTATTGAGCCCCAGTTCCCTGCAGGTTTGAATCATATTTAACATATAATTATGGCAGTCCATTTTTAGAAGGGAATTTGAACGTGGAGGGGGTGCGGCTTTGGCTACACTTCTTAAAATTAAAATGAGCCGCAGAGGGACCCGCTCGCCTGCTGTTGCTGAGCCCCCAGCGGCTCCGGTGAAGTTTCCCACTGCCTCTCAGAGGGGGTCTGGGACTGGACCCCAAGGTGCAGGGATGCAGGGGTCCTGGAAAGTAAGGAGCAGAACATATGATTCTAAACATGTAACAGCATCAGCACAGGTGAGGAAAACCCCGCTGCGTGTGCACACGGAAACAGGGGTGTGCCTACAGCATTTTCAACCTCAAAACTTACATCCTTGGGCGCAGTGGTGTCTGGTCCCACCCTCACATCAGACGGTCAGACGGAAATGCACATCCCCCACGATGTATCTCCACCGGCCACGCGAGGCTTCTCTTAGCTCTGTGCCGACAACATCGTAGATTTCTTCTTTTCAGATTACCCACCTGACTTTTGAGCATCTGACGTGCTAGATAAAAATCAAATGAGAGCAGAAACCTGAGGCTGGTTCAAGCAGCTGGAGTGCGTCCGGCTGGGTGCGTGGGGATTGTTGGCAGCAGGGTGGGAGAGGTGCTGGCCCGCCTTGGGTTTGGGGGCCCGCCTTGGGTTTGGGGGTCTGCCTTGGGTTTGGGGGCCCGCCTTGGGTTTGGGGGCCCGCCTTGGGTTTGGGGGTCCGCCTTGGGTTTGGGGGCCCGCCTTGGGTTTGGGGGTCCGCCTTGGGCCTGGCGACTGCAGAGCCCATCTCCTCTGAGAGTGGACAGTGAGTGCCCGTGACCCCCGCTGGCTCTCCCAGAAGCAAGTCCACAGGGCAGGCATGTGTGAGTGTCGTTTCCTCACTCATGTTTTGCAGTGTGTCCAGGGGTGGGTGGTGGAGACCAGGGAGAGGACGGGGTAAAAAAAAAAAAAAGATTGGACCTCCTGAACCCGCAGCCCTTGACGTGAATTCTACAGGACGGAGCTGTACCATCCTCCACCGTTTCATGTGATTTCTCCCATACTCCGTTTCCTTTTTCCTCTAAAAATTCTAAGTATTGTAGCACATAATTTAGCTTTTTGGAAAACCCAAGTCTAAATTAATTACAGTTCTGCTAAAGGGGGGAGAAAAGATATTAGATGCCCAAGCTAAAATAGAATGAAATCTAGTTTTTTCCTTTATTAGATTTTAATGGTATTATTATAATAATTACGCTTTTCATTAATTTTTCCATGCTTATTGAGCCCCAGTTCCCTGCAGGTTTGAATCATATTTAACATATAATTATGGCAGTCCATTTTTAGAAGGGAATTTGAACGTGGAGGGGGTGCGGCTTTGGCTACACTTCTTAAAATTAAAATGAGCCGCAGAGGGACCCGCTCGCCTGCTGTTGCTGAGCCCCCAGCGGCTCCGGTGAAGTTTCCCACTGCCTCTCAGAGGGGGTCTGGGACTGGACCCCAAGGTGCAGGGATGCAGGGGTCCTGGAAAGTAAGGAGCAGAACATATGATTCTAAACATGTAACAGCATCAGCACAGGTGAGGAAAACCCCGCTGCGTGTGCACACGGAAACAGGGGTGTGCCTACAGCATTTTCAACCTCAAAACTTACATCCTTGGGCGCAGTGGTGTCTGGTCCCACCCTCACATCAGACGGTCAGACGGAAATGCACATCCCCCACGATGTATCTCCACCGGCCACGCGAGGCTTCTCTTAGCTCTGTGCCGACAACATCGTAGATTTCTTCTTTTCAGATTACCCACCTGACTTTTGAGCATCTGACGTGCTAGATAAAAATCAAATGAGAGCAGAAACCTGAGGCTGGTTCAAGCAGCTGGAGTGCGTCCGGCTGGGTGCGTGGGGATTGTTGGCAGCAGGGTGGGAGAGGTGCTGGCCCGCCTTGGGTTTGGGGGCCCGCCTTGGGTTTGGGGGTCCGCCTTGGGTTTGGGGGCCCGCCTTGGGTTTGGGGGTCCGCCTGGGGCCTGGCGACTGCAGAGCCCATCTCCTCTGAGAGTGGACAGTGAGTGCCCGTGACCCCCGCTGGCTCTCCCAGAAGCAAGTCCACAGGGCAGGCATGTGTGAGTGTCGTTTCCTCACTCATGTTTTGCAGTGTGTCCAGGGGTGGGTGGTGGAGACCAGGGAGAGGACGGGGGGCCTGGGCGGTAGCCACGTGACCACAGCCTCAGGGCTGAAGCCGCGACGGACGGCAGACGTGGATGCGAATCTTCAGGTCTAAGGGTCCGTGGGGCACCGGTGATTTTCACCAGTAGTAACAGTTTACAAATGATGAGTTAAAGAGCATTGAGATGAATACAGATAGACGTGCTCTGGAGACATACCTCAGACGCGTGGGAATTCTCGTCTCACCCTCGAATCTGGGTGACAAGAGTCCCCCACCCCGCTCTGCGGTGAGAGCACCCTTGCTCCCGCCTCTCCAGAAATTCATCCCGGAGCCCGTTTATCAACACCCCTCCCTGCTCCGCGCCATCCGTGACCAACTCCTGACGGGTTTGTTTGAAGGAGACAGCATAGGTAAGCCATTCTAGAGCTTCTCAAGCCTCAGTGTCCGTGGGAAGACCTGGCAACGGGGGGGTCGGTGAGGAGGAGAGATTTCCCAGCTTCTGGGTGTCCTACCGGGCCTCTCAGCCCTGTGGATGCCCGCCCCCACCCCCAGAACTGCTCCGGCCCCACAGGCTCAGGCCCAGTTCAGGAGGACGAGGCACATGCAGGAAAGAAGGTCAGGCTACATGATTCCCGGCCACCGGCCTTTAACAGCCCACTTGGCCGAGAGTGGCCCCCGGGGCCTGGGAAGGCGCTGCTCCAGGCAGGCTGGCTCACACCAGGAGGGAGGTAACCTTGCAGGGCAGGGCGGGGCGGCTGCGGGCCGACAGGCCTGACTGCACACGGAAGGCGTCTCACCGATCAGCTGAGGGCCCGCACCCCTGGTCTGGGGCCGGCAGCTCCCCACACTCTGTGGTGAGTCAGGTACAGCCTTGTGAGGGGCAGAGGCCTCCTGAGATGAAGGCCACAAGCTCCCGAGACCACAGCAGGGCTCAGCCAGCTCCCTGGGACAGCCACCCCACACAGAAGCACGCGCCTTTGCTGGGGGCTTGGCCAGCTTCTGGGATGCAGCCTGGGATGTTTCTCAGCATCCAAGGCCACCACACTCTGCCCATGATCTCGCCCACGGTCCCTGTTCCTGCTGACCACAGGCACCCCCGTGACCTGCTCTGGCCGCCAGGAGCCAGGAAAGGAGGGGAAATCACCCCGAGCCTGCTGTGAGGCCAGGCGTCACCCTGGGCAGGCTCCTCCGTCAGCGGAGCCCTTGTATTGCCCACTGCATCTGCAGAAAGGAAAGAAAGAAGCACAAGACAACAACAGGAAGAATCTGTTTTTTAAAAGGACCCCAAACTCAGCCCATGGAGATGGGAGGCGTTTCCACTCCAGCCCGCTGCACTCAGCAGCCTCACAGGTCAGCATGTGTTGGTAGCGCCAGACGGCCTGAGGGAAGATGCGTCAGTGTGTGCGTAACACACCTGAGGCTCCCGAGGACCACTCGAGAGGAAGGTCACTCCGTCCTTCCACTCTGCCTGTCAGATTCTCGGAAGGCATTTAAAATAACCCCCACCTGTTCTGGCCGGCCACCTGCCTGCACACCGCTTCCTACCTTCTGCCTGAGCCTTCGAGCTGACCAGAGAAAGTGAAAGTGAAGTCGTTCAGTCGTGTCCAACTCTTTGCGACCCGTGGACTGTAGCCCACCAAGCTCCTCTGTCCATGGGATTCTCCAGGCAAGAATACTGGAGTGGGTTGCCATTTCCTTCTCCAGGGGATCTTCCTGACCCAGGGATTGAACCCAGGTCTCCCGCATTGCAGGCAGACGCTTTAACCTCTGCGCCACCAGGGAAGCCCTGAAATACAAGAATAGTCTCTCAGAAAACCTCCTACAGAGACACAGAACTTCAGATCCGAGTACTAACATCAAAGATTTCAAGGGAGGAAAAGAAGCCAGGTTGAAAGAAGAAGGGGGAGGAGGCGGGAGAGGGGGCGAAAGGGGTGGCCTTACAGACGTCTCTGGCCACCTACAGATACCCAGGTGTTATGGGACTTTTCCCTGGGCCTCCAGAGAAGGGAGGACTGGAACTTGGCCCTACCAGAAATCAGAACCAGAATTCGAGTTCTCTGCCAAGAGGAGGTGATCAGTCTCCAATCCTCAGCTCAGGCTGAGGGCCCTTAGACCAGATTCCTGCATCCAGGACGGGGGGACTAGAAAAACGGGGAAGGATAGGAAGGGTTAAGGAGAGGAAAGAGAGAAGGAAGGGGAGAGAGATTCATAAAGTCTCTTGCTCCTTACCGGTCGGGGCACTCTGGCCAGTTGTCCGCGTCAGGAGGAGACCAGGGACAAAAGGGTCCCAGTTGCAGCTGCTGGGTCTGGACCATTGGCAGGCAAGCTGGCCCCTGAGTGCCCCGAGTGGTCAGGACGTCAGTCTCAGCGAAGAAGAGACCACCAGAGTCGCCATTTGTTGCAGGAAGAGGGACCCCTTCCAGGGCCCGAAACTGGGCTCTTGTCTAACACTCGGAAGTGAATTTTCTGAGGAGACACATGTGTGGACAAAGCAAGAGATTTTATTGGGAAAGGGCACCCGGGTGGAGAGCAGTAGGGTAAGGGAACCCAGAACTGCAGACCGGAGAGCTTCCCTCTAAACAATGACCCAGAGGTACATGAACTTGCCTCTAGGCCACAGAACCTACTAGGATCCAGGTACAATTTCTATGGATTCCAGTCTCCCTCTGCGGTCCTGGTGAGGGTAGCCACGGGCCAGCCTCCCCGACAGCTACCAAGGCCAAGCGTGGCCCAGTGCCCGGGGCGTTTGCCAAGGCCTGGGGTGGGCCTTGAGGACTCTCGAGTCTCGTCTCCACACCTTGGCTCCTGAGGGCAGTTTTCTGAGCCCCCTGGGACTTAGCCTGTCCACAGAGGGAGGCGGCAGCTCTCTGAGGCTGCGCTCAGAAGGGTGGGCAAACCCATCTTGCTCTTTGGCAAAGCTGCCCAAGAGTAAATCAAGATAGAGCACGTGAAAACTTCCCCTCTTCCAGGACAAGCCGAGGAAAGGCTCACATACAGAAAGCTGGCCTAGAGCCAGGCTGCTCCCAGGCTTCCAGGCTTCACGAAGTGACTCAGGCCCACGCTACCACGGAAATGCCTATAGACCTTCATCCCACAAAAGCCCTCCCACCTCCTCCCTGAGAAGCTGCCTCCAACACGGCAGCCCCTCAGCTCCTGCCCCTGTCTGCGACAGCAGGAACACAGATCCTCACTAAACATTCATGAGACCGGCAGGCAGGGCCTCCTTCCCAGGCTGCGGGGCCAGTGGGTACGTTCTCCCTGAGTGCACTCGGTGGGCAGATGCACCTCGTTCCGACAGTTGAGTTTTTGTGCAGAGAATTTGTTTGGCATGCCCAAGCTGCTTGCATCCATCTATTATTAAAAAGCAAAAACCCTGATGCAGAACCGAGGTCCCCATCACGTGGCACCAGGCTACCTTCTTTTCCAAGGATGCTTGGAGCAGACCCCCAACCCCCACCCCGCAACAAGACAGCCCCTTCCCCAAGGAGCAGAGAGTGGTGAGGTCTCCCGCCTCCTCCCTCGCCCTCCCGCCTGGGAAATCCTCGAAGGCCCTGTGATTGTCTTCAGGATGGCCTCCTCGCTCCGGCCAGGAGGCTGCAGAGCCGGTCTGAAGAGGAAACACGAATGGATATTGCTGGTGACACGCCGTGAACTTGTCTCTCTCTTGTATCTGCAGAGAACACGGGCCTCCGGGGCTCGTCCTGCCCTGCTCCATTTTTAATGACCAGCTTGGAGAGGCAGGCAGAGCCGGCTGCTGTCACCTTGGCAAATTTCATTCTTGATCAAACAACAGCCGCGGCCACTCCATGCGCTGCCAACGCCTCCCGCTGCCCAGGAGCCAACCCATGGCCAACGCCTCCCACTGCCCAGGAGCCATCCCACAGCCAACGCCTCCCGCTGCCCAGGAGCCAACCCACAGCCAACGCCTCCCGCTGCCCAGGAGCCATCCCATGGCCCTGCCCTAGGCCCAGCCTCTTCACAACTCAAGGAGCCAGTCCAGTAGGGGAAGCCTGGGTTTCACAAGGAAAATCCCTTGTGGATTTGTGCTGAGGAGCGGTTCTTGGGCCATGTTTGTAGACCCATTTCCAGCTCCATCTGCCTGGATCCAATCCACAGACCTATAACAGACACTTAGATGGGCGCTGTAAAGGACCCTTGAGGCCACCTTTCCTCCAGGACACCAACCCATAACCATCCTGTTACCAGGTCTAAGCTTGCACAACAGGCTAGCGAATCTGGGAGACGAGGTGTTTGTTGCCGAAAAGAACACGATTTTGAACACAACTTTATTCGAAAAGCAGGTTGACAAAGAAGGTGGCAGACCAACGTCTCAAAAAACCATCCTACGCGGTCTGGATGCCAGGTTCTTTTACAGAACAGAGACGAGGGAGGTGAGGAAGTAAAGTTAAAAGGCAAAATAGAGAAGGAGAGGTGGTGAAGAAGGAAAATAGAAAGCGCCATCAGCCGCGCAAGCACCTCCTCGAGCGGCAAGCCTTGGGCAGAAGGTGTGTTAATTTCCTCCTTCCCACCATCTGCAAGTGGACAAGGTCCTGAACAAACCCATTTTAGTTTAACAGTCAGGCCGAGGGGCAGGGTTTTAATTATAATAACAACAGCAAGGAAAAGCAAGTCAAAGAAACGGTTCCAATATGGAGTCAGAATCGGCTTTTTTCTGCAACACCCCAGACAAGTGGACACCCGCCACCAAACTGACAGTGAGCTGAAGATAGGCGTCTTCTTGGAGACCTTCAGAGGAGGCTTGGAAACACTGTTTAGAAACCTCAGGGGCATGGGGAGTACGCTGGGGGTCTCGTTCTCTAAACCCTGGGGCCACGCTCCACCTGGCTACCAGGTGAGGTGAGGGGAACCTGCTCTGTGCCTCCAGGATGGACTTGTCCACCAAGTGGTTTAAATTCCTGCAAGTTCCAAGGTTCCCAGATGTAACTAAATCCACCCCAGGCACCCCTGGGGGGTCGAGGCCTTCGGAGGCCTCGGCCCGCCTCTCCCACAGCCCCAGGTGATGGTGGAGACAGCTGGCCCAGTGGATGCTGAGGGCATATAACAAGAGGGGCACCCACTGAAGCAGAGATGCTCCGAGTCCAACACGGGGCCTCCTTTCTGGAAGGAAATGTTCTTTCTCACCAGAAAATAAATGGAAAGTGAAGATCCTGGTGTAGTTTTCTTTCTCCAAGAAGCCAAATGCTGGCTCATGTTTTCTCCTGACCAGGTTGACCTGCTGTTTAGCCTATTGTAAATGATCACTGATTATTGGGAACCTCAGTTTAGATTTAGACAGAGGTCCGTGTTTACAGATAGGCATGAAAGAAAGTGAAAGTGAAGTCGTTCGGTCATGTCCGACTCTTTGCGACACCATGGACTGTAGCCCACCAGGCTCCTCCCTCCATGGGATTCTCCAGTCAAGAGTACTGGAGTGGGTTGCCATTTCCTTCTCCAGGGGATCTTCTCAACCCAGGGATCAAACCCGGGTCTCCTGCATTGCAGGCAGACGCTTTACCCTCTGAGCCAGCAGGGAAGCCGCATATGGGCATAGCTTCTACTTATTCAGGTGACTCTTAATGTTCAGTGTGGTTCTCAGACCAACAGTAGGGACAGTGGTGAATGCTGACGCTCGTCTGAGAAGCAGGTTGGCTCCCGAGTTAATGGGGTGATGGGGAAGGTGCAGGTTTTCCGGAACTGCACCTGGGGGGCCCCGGCAGGAGGCACACAGCCCAGGACCCAGCATTTGCATTCTCTTCCCTGGCATTTATCTGCAAGCAGTGAAAACAGTGTTCACAGACCCGCACGTGGATGGTCACAGAAGCTTTATTTGTAGCCCCTCACAGATGGAGACAGGGGGCAGGGTCTCCATCGGGTCCATGCTCATAATATCCTGAGGTCCCTCCAGCCCCGATCTCCTTGGGGCTGATGGCAACTGGGATGGATCTCAGGACCGTCACGTCGAGTGAAACAAATCCCACTTCAATGCATCCTGCACAATTCCACTTTAGGCGATGCTTAAAGTGACATATAAATAAATAAAGATGGAGACGATATTCACGGCTGCCGAGGCTGGGAAGAAGGGAAGGGCGGGCGTGGCCGTGGTGATGTTAGCCCAGGAATTCTCGTGCGGTTATGGATTTGTATCCAGACTGAGCTGGTGTTGATCAGAGTTACACTGTGAGTGTGATAAAGCCACCTAGGATAAACACACCGGCGGGCAGGTGAGCTGTGAGCTCTGAGCGAGCCCTGTGGGCGGCTCCCAAGCAATGCCCTGATTGCAGCGTCGCTCTTTCATGAAGGCAGATGTTACCATCAGGGAAAACTTGGTGAAACGTTTGCAGGATCTCCGTTAATTCTCAAAACTACATGCAGATCTATTGTTAACTCAAAATTTAAAAGGCAACTGAAAAAAATTTTACTCTTACACGAGTCATTATAGATGAAACATTAAGCTCTGCAAGTGAGTGTATGCACACACAGACATATATGGGGTGTCCCCCACTTACCGTAGTTGGACTTGGGTGATTTTATGATGGTATGAAGGTGATACTCATTCAGATCAATTCAGTCCAGTTCAGTCACTCAGTCATATCCGACTCTTTGTGACCCCATGGACTGCAGCACGCCAGGCCTCCCTGTCCATCACCAACTCCCAGAGTTTACCCAAACTCATGTCCATCAAGTCAGTGATGCCATCCAACCACCTCATCCTCTGTCGTCCCCTTCTTCTCCTCCCCTCAATCTTTCCCAGCATCAGGGTCTTTTCCAATGAGTCAGTTCTTTGCATCATGTGGCCAAAGTATTGGAGGTTCAGCTTCAGCATTAATTCTTCCAATGACTGCTCATTCGGTAGAAACTGTATTTCAAATTTTAAATTTTTCTCCTTTTTCTGTGCTGGTGACACTGGAATGACACTCTCCAGACGCTGGGCAGCGGCCCCCACCCGCCCCCCGCCGGGGGGAGCAACGGACACACACAGAGCCACTCTGCACAGACAGTCGCTCTGCTTTCAGCTTTCAGGGCTGTATTCAAGGCCACGCGCTGCTCAACACTCGATTACAAGACAGACTTCGTGTTGGAGGAGTTTGCCCCACTCCAGTGTTCTTGCCTGGAGAATCCCAGGGACGGGGGAGCCTGGTGGGCTGCCGTCTATGGGTTCGCACAGAGTCGGACACGACTGAAGTGACTTAGCAGTAGCAGTAGCTTCGTGTACGTGTTCTGGGCACGTTTTAGGCGGCTGGAGCTAAGCTATAATCTTCAGAAGGCCAAGTGTACACACTACTTTTCGCATTAGTGATATTTTCAAATTGTGATGGTTTCATCAGGACATAACCTCATCCTAAGTCAAGGAAGATCTGTATTGGACACACATACATGTGTAGTAGGGTTATCCAGAGAAACAGAACCAATATATAAGGCAAGATTCTGTCTAGAAATTGAGCCACACAGTCATGGAGAATGAGGAGTTTCACCTCTGACTCTGCAGCTGGAGACCCAGGAAAGCAGGGGTGCAGTCCCCTCAAGCCTGAAGGCCGGAGACCCAGAGGCAGCTGGTTTAAGTCCCCCCGAGTCCGAAGGCCTCAGGATAGGCACTCATGCCTGAGGGAAAGAGGAGACGGTGTCTGGGCTCAGACGGGAGCAGGCCCCTCCTCCACCTTCCCATCCTGCTCAGACTCCATGGATCGGATGAGGCCCCCACACGTGGATTGGTGAGGGGACCTGGACTCAGCCCCTCCATCCGAATGCTCATCTCTTCCAGAAACAGCCTCAGACACGCCCAGAAGTGTGTGTGTGTGTGTGTGTGTGTGTGTATTTTGTTATTGTTGTCCAGTTGCTAGGCCACGCCTGACTCTTTGTGACCCCCTGGACTGGCTTCCCTGTCCTCCATTGTCTCCCAGAGCTTGCTCAAGCTCATGTTCATGGAGTCGGTGATGCCATCCAACCATCTCATCCTCTGTCGTCCCCTTCTCCTCCTGCCCTCAATCTTTCCCATCATCGGGGTCTTTACCAGTGAGTCGGCTCTTCATATCAGGTGGCCAAAGTACTGGAGCTTCAGCTTCAGCATCAGTCCTTCCAGGGAATATCCAGGGCTGATCTCCTTTAGGATGGACTGGTTGGATCTCCTTACAGTCCAAGGGGCTCTCAAGAATATACACGCATGTATCTACGCATGGAACTACTGAGCGGCATTTGTTTCTCTAAGCTGTGTGTTTGGAAGAATAATGAAGGTCACCGCTGAGAGTTTCAGACGAGGACACCGCACGCTGTGCTGGCCTGGGGCTGCCGCAGGGGCGGTGATCCACACGAGCTGTGTCTGCCAGGAGGAAGGGGGGGGTATGACGAAGGCCACCAACTGGGGGATGACCTTCATGATGATGTTTACTTCATGATGAGGAGTTTCACCTCTGACTCTGCAGCTGGAGACCCAGGAAAGTAGGGGTGCAGTCCCCCCAAGCCCGAAGGCCGGAGACCCAGAGGCAGCTGGTTTAAGTCCAGCTAAACTAGCCCTGGATCAGAGACTCAGATGCTGGGGCTCTGGCCCACCCTCCCCAGGTGACCCCCAGCAGCTGTGGTCTGTAACTTCTCAGATGGAAGCAGACACATTTTCACAATGACGGCATTCCAAGTTTAAATCTGTTTTAATCCATTTTGGGGCTTAGGTCAAAACTTTTTTGAAGCAATAAAATAAAACGGGCTTGTTGGGCAAATTCAATGCAATGCTTTGGATCTTAAAGACACCCCTTATTGCCTCTTAATCCATGCTGCAGTGAGTGAACTGTCCCATCTGCTACCAACAATCTGTGGGTCTCCATCAGGGACGCAGGAGGGTGATGTAAAGACCTACACGCAGCCCTGTGAGGCCCCGGGCTCTGCCTCAGGCTCCCCATGCCTGGGAAGGGGCTTCACTGAGCGCAGGTCTCAAGGCCAGGGGCAAGCCCTCTCCTCTATGCACTCCTCCATCCTCACTGCCTTAAGAGACCAGGAGCCTGGGCCTGGTTCAGCTGGGACACACTCCCCCAAAGGGGAGGGTGAGGGCTGGCAGACGCGCGATCAGCCCTCGCTGGCCCCGCCTGGGGCAGAGCCCAAAGCTCCTGGGTCCGTGTGCAGTGCACTCTCTGCTGGGGCCCGGGACCCCAAAGCCCCAGGCCTTCCTGGACCGTCTGTGAGGAGGGGCTGGAGCCGGTCCCCACACTCCTGACCCCTCCACGGCCTCTCCACTGGGCAGCAGGTGGGAGAGAAACAGGAAGTGGCGGTCAGGGCGGCGGCAGCAGAAGCCTGGGCTGCGTCCCTGTACTGTTGAACCCTGCGTCTCTCTCCACCACAGCAGGAAGCCCCGCGCAC
>SJYT01018080.1:14475-68542 GCA_006410635.1 Cephalophus harveyi | reverse complement strand
TGTGTCGTGCGTGCTGTTGTGTTGTCTGTGTGCTGTGTGTGTCTGTGTGTTGTGTTCTCTATGTCCTGTGTGTGACTGTGTGTGTTTGTGTGTCTGTGTGTGTCTGTGTGTTGTGTTGTCTATGTGCTGTGTGTGTCTGTGTGTGTCTGTGTGTCATGCATGCTGTTGTGTTGTGTGTGTCTCTGTGTGTTGTGCTGTCTGTGTCCTGTGTGTGTCTGTTTGTGTCTGGGTGTGTGTCTGGGTGTCGTGCGTGCTGTTGTGTTGTTTGTGTGTCTGTGTGCTGTGTGTGTCTGTGTGTTGTGCTTCCCGTGTGTTGTGTGTGTCTCTCTGTGTCGTGCGTGCTGTTGTGTTGTCTGTGTGCTGTGTGTGTCTGTGTGTTGTGCTCTCTATGTCCTGTGTGACTGTGTGTGTTTGTGTGTCCGTGTGTGTGTGTGTCCGTGTGTTGCGTGTGTCTCTCTGTGTCGTGCGTGCTGTTGCGCTGTGCGTGAGCCCTGAGGGCTGCAGGGGATCCACCCCTGGCAGTGACGCGCCTCAGGGAGACGGCAGGCCGGACACTGGCGCAGAGCGAGCAGGCCACCGTCTCTTTTCTATTGTCTGCCGAGCAGGCTCCTCTTAGCTGCTCTCATTTATAAATTTTTCAGATTTAATGTTTTAATTATTTAAAATGCAAATAGGTTCAAGAAGAAAGCAGCAGAAAATCAGATTTCCTAAACAAGCCTCCCCCAGAGGAGCTTCGGGGGCCTGGGGCTGTGCCCACTTCGGGCCCAGTCCGGGCCGGGTGCCCAGGTGGCCCTCAGCCCTCGGGTGCGGCCCCTGTGACCCAGATCCAGCTGAGTCTGAAGTGTGGGAGGCCCAGTGGCAGCGGCGGGGCCCCCCACCATCTGTGTTTGGGGATCCCTGGCCCTTCATCCCACCCTAAACAGACGGGTGCAGGTTGTCCATCTCGGGAAGCCTGGCAACAGGCCTGTGTGGCCTTAGGACACACCAGGAAGGCCAGCCCCCCCATCCCCCAATACCCGGCCACACAGGGGCGTCCATGCCAGGGGGACCAGGCAGACCTCCCAGAAGGTGGAGGGAAGGGCGATGCTTCCTCCCCGGGGGGTTACACTCTCCTCACCCTGACAACACCTCTGGAGGGCAAAGCAACAGGCCCGCCGGCGTCTGGGTGGCGGGCACCCCAGGTCTTCTTCAGCCTGTGTCTGGGACCAGGGAGCCTGGAGGAGGAGACGGCGGAAGGACGGGGCTGGGTGCACGTGCCTCCTGTCCGGTGGAGCTGGGCTGCACACACTCGGGCCGTCACGTCCTTCCCGCACGTCCGAGTACCAAGTGTGGCCGCGAGTTGAGGTGCGGGCGCCTCTCGCGGAGGGGGGGCCTGCATTTGCTCAGTTTCCAAGAGCTCATGAAGTTACAGCGGATCTTCGTGTCCAGCTCCTGGTGTCTGAGGTCTATTTCCGCAGGATCGCCTCGTCCCTCTCCTCCAGGGAATGAAAAGAGGTGGCGTTTGGACCAAAGGCCCGGGTGAACCGGGGCCTGACCTCCCGCGGTCCAAGTTCTTTGTCTGCAACGTGGGTAGGTTTTCCACAGCACAGAGCAAGGCGAGGACTCCGGGAGCAGAGCCGCGTGTGAACTGGGGGTCCCGGGAGAGCTAGAGGCAAAGGGAAACGTGGGCGCCCCTCAGCCCTGGGGACACGGGGACCACCACCAGGGGAAGGCACCCCTCAGCCCTGGGGACACGGGGACCACCACCAGGGGAAGGCACCCCTCAGCCCTGGGGACACGGGGACCACCACCAGGGGAAGGCAGAGAGCCGCTTGCCCGAGGCCCGGCCGCCCCAGGGGGGCGGGTGCAGAGGTGCTCAGGCTCCAGGACGTTCCCGCCCTCGGGCCTCAGAGGGAGGAGCCCTAAGAGGGCGAGCGTGCCCTCAGGAGCAGGGAGGCATGCTTCTGGGCTCCGACCCAGGCCGGTGTGCAGGCTCCCAGCTGCCAGATCCCGGAAGAAGCGATCCTCGCCACGAGCCCTGGACGCTTGTCCTTAAATCCCTCTGAGCGTCCCTCCTGTGAGCAAGTGCCATCGTGCTCCATCCTCCTAAACGAAGACAGGACGCCCACGTGCGAGATGATCTCAGACCAGGTGGAAATGGGTGTGCATCCTCGGGGTACTTTGACACGAGGTTAGCTATGTCTCCTTGCCTTTAATTCAGCATTCTGGGAACATGAATTGGTGGAGCAGATGAAAAGATCGAGACTCTATTTGCTACGAAAAACGGAAATCAAGAGCCGTATGCTGTGGAACGGATGTGAACCGTCTAGAGCGGGTCGTGAGCTCAAAACCCCTGAAAGCATAGGCCTCCGAGTCATAAAGAAACACTGCCCTTGGCGGTCCCCCGTCCTTATTTGACCAGACACAGCATCACGGATGAACTGCCTGCCAACCTAGCATCCTAATCCTGCCAACCTGGGAGGGGGCTTTGGAAAAAGCTCAAAACCAAATGCCATTTCTCGGAGCCTTGAAAAATCAGCGTTTTACGTCAGGACATGGTGAGGCGGACACCTGGGTGGAGCTAAGCTTAGCCTGAGAAAGGGCGTCTCGGGCGGGCACTTAGGTGCTTTTGTCTAAATTCTCACTTCAATTAATCTCTAGAAACTCAGTGTCTGATCCCCATGACAATAGCCTCTGGCTTCTTCAGAGTTGACTGCCGAGGAAAAATTATCTGACACATATCAAACAAGCGGGGAACGACGCTGGACAGCATTAATCAAAACTTTCTCATTTCCCGAAGAATTAAGCATTAAATAATTAATCCCAGCTCGACAGGCAGCTGTAAAAGAGGCCTCATGCCTCCCTGCTGGTAAGAATTTGTCCTTGTCTAAAAGACTAGATTGATATATTTATTATTTATCAGATTAATCATGGCCGGGAACATTAGGGATTGGCAGCTGGGCCGGCCGGCCGGCGCTGCCCGGCCCTGATCCGAGCAGCAGAGGCTCCCCCGGAAGCAGGATGGACGGGTCGGACAGAAGCGGCCACCCGCAGGTGCCGCTGGCTAAAGAAAAGGTGTTCAGAACGCTACCTTAAAAAGAGAGAGAAGAGAAAGCAGGGTCTGGCCTCTGAAGACCCCGGGCTGGGGCGGGAGTACTCTGTGAATCGGACGTCCTAACCCCAGCCCTGCCTGACCCCCAGACGGCTCCGAGCCCCAGGTTCAGCTCCTGAGCTCCGTTCCGGCCAGCAGCTGCTCCCAAGGCTGCGCAGCCAGGCCGGCATCCAGTCCTGGGGGCGGGCGCATCCAGCCGGTTGAAGACGACGCGGGAAGCAGATGACTCGAAAAGCACGCGTTAGACGCCGCAGCCCAGGAACTGCCCGCGCTTCGGACCCCATCGCGATGACCTCGCCTCACAGAACCAGGGCTTCCTGATGGAGCAAGCCACGCGCGGGGCCATGCCCTCCTGGACCGGAGCGGGAGGTGGAGGCAGTGAGCCCACCTGTCCTCACACACGTGAGCAGAGAGCGCGAACCTTTCTTTGAGTCTCAAGGTTTTTCACAGGCATTTTGAGAAAGAGGTGGCTTGATTCAGCAAGTCTGGAGACTCGGCAAATCC
The DNA here is from genome assembly GCA_006410635.1 of Cephalophus harveyi. Lineage (NCBI taxonomy): Eukaryota > Metazoa > Chordata > Mammalia > Artiodactyla > Bovidae > Cephalophus > Cephalophus harveyi. Next base: position 64,947 of record SJYT01018080.1, on the reverse strand, counting down.
ACGGAAGCGAGATGCCTTTCTCCAGCTGCCAGGAGCCCTGCAGGAGCCGCCGCGTGGTCTGTTCTGCCCTCGGCAGCCGGGCGCCCACGGCCGTCAGACCCGCAGAGGGCCGCCTGCCCAGGCCCAGCTCCCCGGCCTTGGCTCTGGGTCCCAGCCCGCCTCGTGGCCCTGGGAAGAAGCAGGGTTCCCTCTGCTTCGGTGGATGACACACCTGTTGACTGATGGGGGTTGGTCCTCCCTGGTCCCTGCACCCCCCGACAGCCTCTGGGGACCCTCCATTTCATCCCAGGCTCCACACAGCAGAGCTGGAAGCTACCATATAGCAACCTCCAGGCAAGAGCTTTACTTTCCAAATAAAACGTACAAATCAAATTCATGTGATAAACCACTATAAATGGTTATTAAAATAGCCGTGCAAACAATTCATGCAGAATGAACTTTATTCTCTAAACTCAGCAGTGGCACTCCCCTTTGCCCTGGGAGTGTGGATCTCGTCTCCAGCTTCTAGGAATTCCTGGACACTGAGCACGCTCCTGTGGACCCAGGGCTGTCCGCTGAGGTCAGGGACAACAAGCCAGTTACACCACCAGGCCCGTGCCCCACTTCCGACTAACGGTCAACACTGGGCCACCGTGGACCACCCCAGCCCCCACCTCTGCTGGAGTCAGCCGTACCCTGGTCTCCCTTTTGGAGACACATAGACTGAAATTTTCAGAGAGGCCTTCTCCAGGGTGAATTCATGCATTTGAGGTGGAAACTCAGTCTGTTCTCTGAAGTCCACCTCCTGCAAGTCTTAAGCATTTGGGGTTTTCTCTGAGTTTTTCATAAACTTCACCTTGGGTATGCTTGGTTCACCAAATTAAGATAAAATATTCTGCTTTACAAACGGGAAAACTAGGATACTCACGGCTTAGTGTGACTTTTTCATTGCCACAATCTCTCCATACAGAATTTAACTGAAATTCCCTCCCCTTCTCTCAGTAATAAAGTAACAGGTAGTGTAAACGACCCCAAATATGTATGTTGAGTTCACTGTGCCCCTCAGGAATGCAACAGGGCTTTCATCAATGGACTTGGAACTAAGTTTGATGAAGAATGTAATTTAATTTCCATTGCCCAGCCGTGCCACCCATAACCCCAGTCCCCAGGGACACCTGGCAACTTTGAAAAAGCAAACTGCAAGCGTTCCCAAGTTGAGTAAGTTTCTCCCTCGGAGTCTGATGAATTCAGCATTGCTTTCCGCGTTCCCAGCATCCCGGACCCTTCGAGATCAGGGCTGCTTGCGAAGTGCTGCTGGTAGACACGTGCCGGCATCTCTGGGGGCCTCTGATGCGGGTGGTACAGGCCCTGAGCCCCTGGGTGAAGGTGGCCACAGCCTGCAAAGGGAAGGCCCCCCAGTTGAGAACCCGATGCCCTCAGCTGCTGGGAGGAGGCATCGGGGGGAGCAGGTATTTGGAAGAAAATGAGGCTGGGATGAGAGGCACGTGGTAACTTACAGAGGTGGGGCCCAGCGTGGCCTGGGGTCACCGGCCAGGAGCTGAAGTGGGCGACCACAGCTGCACGCAGCCCCCCGCAGCCCGCGCTTCCCACAGGGAGGCTGTACAAGCCGGAGTCAGCGTGACCGGCCTGCAAGGACCGACGGCATCCACTCAGACAGACCAGCGAGTCCGTAGAAGACTTGAATGGATTCAGATGCTTTCACGCAGAGCCCGGTTTTGAGTGCACCCTTGAAGACCCCAAGGGAGTATGCAGTTAGCTGATGCAAACTGCTATGCATGGGACGGATAAGGACCAAGGTCCTATTGTGTAGAGCAAGGAACTGTTATTGTTGTTATTTAGCAGCAAAGTTGTGTCCGACTCTTTGTGACCCCATGGACTGTAGCCTGCTGGGCTCCTCTGTCCGTGGAATTTCCCAGACAAGCATACTGGAGTGGGTTGCCACTTCCTTCTCCAAGTATATCCGTGGATAAATCACAGTGGAAAAGAACATTAAAGTGGATATACGTGTCTGTATAGCTGAGTTACTTTGCTGAAGTTAGCACAATGTTGTAAATCAACTATGCTTCAATTAAAAAATAAATTATAAATAAACAAAGTTGAGTCAGGTCCAGCCTCTGAGAAAGGCTTCCTCCATGTCCCCCCAGTGAAGCCCAAAGAACCCTCCCCACCTGCCCACTCTCCAGGCGTCGGCCTGGCCCCGGGGAGGGGTCTGCCCTCACCAACTCCCTCCTTCTGAGGACTGTCTTGTGGGTCTTCTTTACCCTGGTCCAGCTCCTGCCTTCCTCGGGAATCCCTTCCACGGTCCCGGTTGCGGACGGCAGCCCCTCCTTGAGGCCCCCACCTGCTCGTCCACCTCCCGGCACGCCCTCAGGTGGCCCCCGTGGTCTGCAGCCGTCTCTCGAGCCGCGTGTGCGCTGCCCACCCCATCGTCCCCATCCTCAACTGGGGGCCCCGCAGGAAGGCCTGGCCCACTAGGCTGGGCACACAGTCGGACATCAGTAGCCTGTGGATTTGCACCTATTGTCCAAAGGCTGACCCGATGTGTGTCCTGGGATCTGAGCTTGCGTGGACTCTTCTCTCCATTAGAGAACCTGGGCAGAGCACTGGCTGAACTCCAGGGGAACGTCTTTTTGAAGGACTCAAAGCTTATGAGCTTAAAACAGAACCAAGCTCCAGGCCCTCACGAGCTGTGTCAGCCAGAGGGCTGGGAAGAAGTCTTCTCCTGGGGGCCAGGAGGTGAGCGTGGAGGAGAGGAACATCCCTGCTTCAAGGGACCAGGCAGCAGACGGCCAGAACCGCAGTCAGGGTGGGTGGGGGGCAGTCAGAGAGCATGCAGGATGCTCTGAAAGCGTTATAAGGGAGGCTTTTAAAGATAATAATTTGGAAGTTCAGTTCAGTCGCTCAGTCGTGTCCGACTCTTTGCGACCCCATGAATCGCAGCACGCCAGGCCTCCCTGTCCATCACCAACTCCCAGAGTTCACTCAGACTCACGCCCATCGAGTCAGTGATGCCGTCCAGCCATCTCATCCTCTGCTGTCCCCTTCTCCTCCTGCCTCCAATCCCTCCCAGCAGCAAAGTCTTTTCCAGTGAGTCAACTCTTCTCATGAGGTGGCCAAAGTACTGGAGTTTCAGCTTTAGCAAATCATTCCTTCCAAAGAAATCCCAAGGCTGATCTCCTTCAGAATGGACTGGTTGGATCTCCTGCAGTCCAAGGGGCTCTCAAGAGTCTTCTCCAACACCACAGTTCAAAAGCATCATTCTTTAGCACTCAGCTTTCTTCACAGTCCAACTCTCAACATGATCCAGCGGATGTTGGCAATTTGATCTCTGGTTCCTCTGCCTTTTCTAAAACCAGCTTGAACATCAGGAAGTTCACGGTTCATGTATTGCTGAAGCCTGGCTTGGAGGATTTTGAGCATTACTTTACTAGCATGTGAGATGAGTGCAATTGTGCGGTAGTTTGGAAACACCAGTACAATTTATAATTCTCTGGGAAGTAAAAATGACTGAAATTAATTCAAGGTGAAGGAACTTTGAGGGGACTAGTATTGATGAATGGAATTTAAAAAATCAAAGAGTCATTTCTAAGCAGTTTCTAGGGCAAAGTGAGTTTATTGGCTAACGCTATCAGAATTTCGAGAAGCAGTTTCTTTCAATACCTTATAAATCACAAGAGAGCTAAAACAAAGGAAAAGCAGACAAGCTGCTCGATTCAACTCACAATAACAGAACCCTGGGTGTGGGAATGCGACACAGGAGGCGGGGCTGCCTCAAGCGTGAATTCACTGCCCTTTACGCGGAGGGCACCCACTCCAGTGTTCTCGCCTGGAGAATCCCATGGACAGAGGAGCCTGGCGGGCTACAGTCCGTGGGCTTGCGCGGAGTCGGACACGACTCAAGCAGCTTAGCATGCACGTGAGAGCCAGCAGCTAAACTGTCGGGAGTTTTGCGAGCCGGTTGGGGAAAATGACCATTATTAAAAATCAAATTATGTAAACTTAAAGCAGATAACGTTTAAGAGGAAACCCTGAAAACCTCTCACTTCTTAATTACTTTGCCATCAGGTATGGGCTCGCGTAGTGGACACTCTGCCTGGGGTGACCACTGTGACGCCCCCCAGCTGTATTCTGCGTCGCTGCTGACAGCGTGAGGTCAGCCTCCATCCCAGGGACTGTGTTTATACCGCAGTCCCTGGCTAAGCTGCAAACAGGGCTCCGGTGTGCCATTTTGTGTGACTGATCATCTAGACCGGGAAGTGACGGAGAGAAAGTTAAAAATGCATATAAACTTACAAGCGTGCCAGGTCTTAAGCCGTTTAATTGTGAGCAGCCCAGAAAGGGGAGGCGAGACCCTTCCTGTCTGTGAGAACTCTCACCCGAGAAGGTCTGCTCACACGGCTGGCAGAAGCATGAGGTTCCGACACAGATCAGAGTTGAAGCCCACGGCCCGTTGCAACCAGAGGTTGGCTGCAGAGTCAAGGGTTTAGCAGTCCCATAAAGCACCCCGAGAGCCGATGGCTTATGTGGCACTGACAGCAAAGAGTATTGCACATTCTATTATTTATCCTAAAGCTGTTGTTCAGTCACCAAGCTGTGCCCTCACGGGCTGCAGCACGTCCCGCTTCTGTGTTCCCCGCCGCCTCCAGGAGTTTCCCCAAGTCCATGCCCATCGGTATGTACACATGTGCTCGCGTCCAATCTTTCAGAGAGCTAGGTATTGGGCACCACATAACTGCATGCAATGCTACAAGTAAATCAAATTCCACCCAAATCAAAATTGATTTATCAAGGAAAAGTAAGGTGGCTTATTTAATGATGCGTGTAAGTCAGATCATTATGTTGCATATAGACTTATGCAGTGCTGTGTGTCAATTATGTCTCAATAAAACTGGAAGAAAAGACAGAATTGAAATTAATTCTTAAAAAGAAAAAGCGAGAGGTTTAATTGGGCGATGTATCTATTATTATGCAATGTCGCATTAATAGGCTAAGGAAGGCCTGTCCTCACACAAGTGGATGTCGGAGTGTTGCCACTCATCGACATTGTTATGTATTAATTATGTATAATAATAACATGTTAATATTAGTAATTAGCAATATTCAATTAGCATACATCACTAATTCTAAAGCACTACTGAAGAGCATGTGTTTAACCTGATAAGGAGCATTTGCCTCAACCAGGCCATCGGAATCACCAGCAGCGCGTCCGAAGGCCGAGGACACGCAGGCCGCCGGCTGCGCCTGAACTCGGGGGCCCCAGGCCCGGTGCTCCCTCCCTTGCCGCCAGCCAGCCCTGCCGCTGGGGTCAGCTGGTGTTGCTTCCAGGAGAATCAGGTCAGAAGCATATAGGACTGTGCTATCATTAACTCCAGGAGCTAAATACCTTGTGGCCAACACACTGCCACGAATCAGAAATGAGGCAACACAGGAAATGAAGCAAGTTTTGGTCAATTGTTTGACCAAGAATCAGCTGAAGAAATGGAGTAAACATCATCGCAGGTCGTTGAGTGGAGACATACACGTATAGTGTTACCAGATCACTGGGTTTTACGTTGAATGGAAACAATCATTTAGAGGATGAGACGGGGAGAAGGTAATTCAATTTATCAAACAGAAAAAAAAAATATGAGTAGGCCTGTGAGGAAAGGCATTTTTATTGATGTAAATGGAAAGACATAGAATAGAATTTGACTCTGAAAGTTTGCAGAGACTCTGAAAGTTCGCAGGTTGCCTGAATTTAAGGAATCACCTGGGGGACAGTTTTCCAGGTAAATGTGACACAATGTTTCCAAATGATCTGAAATAAAATAACAGCAAATAGCTTTTCTCTCCCTCCCTTCCAATCCCCTCCCTCTTTTTTTTTTTTTAAGGAAAGATTATTTAATATGGAATACTGTTAAATATATTTTAATTACTGAAGTTTAGTTTTTATGCCAAAATATACGAGTGAAGAAAATAGTTACATCCACTGGGATATGAATATTAACATTTAATAGATAATTTATTGGGCTTCTCAGGCTTCCCTGGTGGCTCAGCTGGTAAAGAATTTGCCTGCAATGGAGGAGACACCGGTTCCATTCCTGGGTTGGGAAGATGCGCTGGAGAAGGGAAAGGCTACCCACTCCAGTATTCTGACCTGGAGAATTCCATGGACTGTATAATCCATGGGGTGGCAAACCAGACAGGACTGAGCAACTTTCACTCCACTGGGGCTTCTCAGGTGGTGTTAGCGGTAAAGAACCCACCTACCAGTGCAGGAAGCACAAGAGACACGAGCTTGACCCTGGGCCGGGGAGACCCCCGGAGGAGCGCATGGCAGCCCACTGCAGTATTCTTGTCTGGGGAAGCCCGTGGACAGAGGAGCCTGGCGGCTACAGTCCACGGACTTGCAGCCAGACAAGACTGAGCGCCTTAGCACTCACGCACCCATATGATGATTCAGCTCAGCTCAGCCGCTCAGTCGTGTCTGACTCTTTGCGACCCCATGAACCGCAGCACGCCAGGCCTCCCTGTCCACCACCAACTCCCGGAGCTCACTCAGACTCATGCCCATCGAGTCCGTGATGCCATCCAGCCATCTCATCCTCAGTCGTCCCCTTCTCCTCCTGCCCCCAATCCAATATTGCAAATAAGTGATCATTAGTAATGATGATAAGAAAGCTTAAAAAGCTAAACATAAAAAATGCAACCACATAAATACTATTTTAAAAAAACTCTTTAGTCACTAAATCTTTGGACACAAAAAGACTTCCAAATACATAAGATTTTGAGAAATGTACAAATGTTCATTGATACTTCCAAAGGTGTAAGCAATGAACACATTTGTACATTTAAATATGAAAGTAAGTGACAGATACACCAAGAAAATATCGCAACAGACGTGATTTTTAAAATCTCTTATGAATCAGTAAGAAAAAACACTCAGACCTCACCTGGGATGTGCAAGCTCAGACAGACGGCTCAGAGAAAGATTCGCTCAAGAGAATAGCAACCACAGGTCTGTAAGTGACTATGTTAATAAAAAATAATAGGGAAGAACCATTTCTTATCTACCAAACCTGTGAATTTTTTAAAATATCAGTGAGGCCAGACAGTGCTAATACGCTTCTTCATGCTGCTTCCATCATTCTTTTAACATTTTCATAACACCTATTAAGATGATTTTTCAAGTTATGGAATGGATCTATGGTCACCGTAGAATTTTTTACTGGAAAAGTGGTTAAGAAGAGAAACGAAAATACACCCCAGGTGGAGCGCTTGTATTGACTTTTCCCACCAGACAGTTTGGTGTGAGTGTGAGTACGTTTTCATGTCTATGTTCAAGCACATATAAAATGCATGCGAGGACTTCCCTGGCGGTCCACTCCCAATGCAGGGAACCTGGGTTCGAATCCTGGTCCGGGAACTAAGTCCCAAATGCCGCGACTAAGAGGCTGCCTGCCGCAACTAGGACCCAGCACAGTCAGAAAGAAAGAAAAACCAGCATGTACCTTGTATGTTCATATATATTCTGTGCACACATGGAAATATATTTTTACAGGAAACAGAGACATACTGTTTTTATTTTGCCTTCTTCATTTAGCATGCAATTACCACTCTGCCATTTATTAAATATCCTCAAACATATGCCTTGATTGGCTTCATATTATCCTATTTTGTGAGTGCATTTTAATTACCCTCTGTGTTGCCTGTTTGAGCTCTTTTAGACCTTTCACCGCTGCAGACAGCTCTGCAGGACATGACTTAAGCCCACCCGCTTGGCACATCTCTCACCTCTGCCTGCTGTCCCCTCTGCCCTAGTCTAACGGCTCATCCCCACCGTGGGGTCACAGTTCCTGGAGAGTTTCTGGGGGGACCAGGAGCCCCTGGTCTGATGCCCGGGACGAGAGAATGAGCTGCCGAGGGTCCCTGCGGAGCCACGTGTGACAAGGACCTGCAGCTGACCTCTGTGACGCCCCCTGCCTGGGCTGCCCACCGGGCTGTCCGCTTGCCCACCGTGTGCCAAGGCCACACCCCAGCACAGAACTTCACCACCGTGGCGCCGGATTCCTTCCCTTTCAGCCGACCCCCCTCCAGGGTGACGCCGTGGTCAGCTTCACTTTCCTGGAGTGGGTCACCTCCACGTGCCCAAGGACTCCTGCCGCTCACATCGTGAAAGGCGCCCCCCACATTTGTCCCTCCTAAGCCTCCCTCAATCTCAGCAGGTCCTTTCAAGAGTCTTGTGCTGTAGGAAAGTTTTATGGTCCCATTATTCCTGGGTCTGTCAAGCATTTGATAGCTAGCTACCTAGCTAGCTGAGTATTTGGTACCATACGTTTCACTTCATACAGATGAAACCCCAAAGCTTTCTTACTGATACTTATTTAACTTTAAAAAGAACAAAATAGACAAGAGACAGAGGAGCACAAATTAAGATAATAAAATTAGCATTTCCAGCCACGCGGAGAGGGAGCGGTGGCCACCGTTGCTTGGCTTTGATAATAAGCTAAGAGTCTAATTTTATTTTAGTTTTAAGAAATAGGACATTCATCTTATTAAAAATAAATATTTTATACATGTTTCCATAATTACGTTTCCATAATTCCCTGGTAACAGATTGCTGCTGGAACTGTTCACACGCGTCTGTCTTGCTCCGTTCGGGTCTGGTCACAGAGCTTGATTATTTCTTCATTGAAGTTGTTTCGTCCCACTGAGCATTATGAATTTGAATTTGTGTCATTAATTTCATCCCTGACCCTGAGCTGTATTTTTATTACATTAAAGAGTTCTGGAGGAGATGGTGTTCATTTAGAAAAAAGCATTAGGCAAAAAACTCCGGCTGAGGACACAGTGAAGCCTTTTCTATCTCATCTGTGCCTCTGTTCCTCTTGTGAATGTGGTCATCGGGGTCTGATCCAAACGCGTCCTCGGAGGAAGTGGGAAGGTCCCCTGGGTCCTGAGGAGCGAGGTGGCCAGGGAGACCCACCTGCCGCTCCGGCCTGCACCCCGAGGCCGGACTCTGCTGCCCCTCTGACCCGGGGAGGGGGCTTCTCAGCCTCCTGGTAGCCCGCTGGCCCTCGCAAGAGTGCTGCCCCTGGGTCACCGCCTGATTTCCAGGCCCCGAGGTTCCCCTCTGGCCCCGGAGCTGCACCCAGCCCAGCGCGGAGGCAGATGGAGGTCCAGCCCCGGGGAGGAGGCAGACGGAGGTCCAGCCCCGGGGAGGAGGCGGACGGCTCTCGCCCAGCACCCGCTGTGCGCAGGGCAGGGCCTGAGATGATCTTTTACTTTTGGCTGTGGATGTTTTGCTTTTTTAAAAATCTTTCTCTTCCACTGGACACTCCTCACTGAGGGTGACATGTGAGGGCCTGCTCAGCCAAGGCCCTGTCTCAAATGTCCTTTCAGCTAAAGAAAAGCTACCGGGATCTGGCTCAGTGGTTAAGAACCCACCTGCCAACGCAGGAGACCTGGGTTCGATCCCTGCGTCGAGAAGATCCCCTGGAAGAGGGAACGGCAGCCCACTCCACGGACAGAGGCGCCTGGTGAGCTACAGTCCATGGGGTCGCACAGAGTTGGATACAACGGTGCGCGCGCGCACACACACACACACACGCTCGCGTGCACGCACACACACACACACACACACAGACTGTGTGGTGCTCGTAAACCATCTCTGGCTGACGCAGCCCTACACACACTCATGAGTGCACGCACTCACCTGCACACACACTCACACACACGCACACACCTTCCCCGCTTGCTCTCCATGGACCTCTCCTGCTCGTTGTGCTTGAAGAACCAACATGTGGGCCTTGCTCGTGTGGCCGTGAACCGTGACAGCCTCTGCGGAAGGATGAGCTCAAGGTGGCCACTGGTGGCCCCAGGCTCCTCCCTAGGCATCTGGCCAGAGATGACCTGCAGAGAGAGTTCGCCAGAACTGAGGTTCACCCCCATGTAGCCTGGGCGGGTAGGTCCTCACGCTTGAGCTCCTGACCACCAGAACCTTAATCTGTCCTGTCTCTGGTGTCAGTGATTCACTGAAAACCCCACGGCTACCACCCATGGGGGACCCCTGTCCTCTAAAACCCTCTGGGGGTGTGCCCTTGCTGGGGGTGGAGGCAGGTCTGCACCCGGGATGGCTGACATCACACAGGGCCCGCTGTGCCAGGAGACCCTGGCTCACTCGCTAAAGGATCAAGATGAAGACCTGGGCACAGGGTCCCGCTCAGGGAGGTCCGTGATTGACAGCTTCACAAGCTGCCAAGCCGCAAACACGCAGGAGTTGAGATGTGTTACCTACAGAAACGGCTCCTTGCTAATTCGTTAAGCAAATATCAAAGATACGCATGCAGGCGCCAGAGGGGGCGCTTTCGGGGCTCTGTTTACAAATTTCTAATCACATTTTCTGTTTGAATTGGTTCTCCCAAGAATTAAAGCCCGCGCCGTTGCCTGGCATCGCTCTTGTGAGTTTCCCCGGGCCTCGCTCCTGGCGGGCCTGGCCGTCGCACGTGCGGGGCTGTGCCTGTTAACTGGGCTACACGTGATGCAGGAGAAGCAGGCCTGGCGCCCCCCCAGCCCCCCGGCCCACCTGTGCCGCTCACGTACCGCTCACTAAGAGTTCCTGACGGGCCAGCTCGGGGAAGCCAGGGTCTACACTTTGGGTTTTCAAACTTGGCAGGACCTCTTGCTAGTTACGTTTCCCTCAGATGTGCCCCTTCGACGTTATATGTCTAGAAGACTTCAGCAGCAAAATCGACCTCTGAAATCCCCAGTGACTCTAAGGCTCCTGCTTCTCGGTGCAATGCCCTGGCTGAGGCCTCCGCAGGGCGGCTGCCTGGTGTCCGCCAGCTGCTGGCTTGTTTCTGCAGAGCCCAGCACGAGCTCCACACCTGGGGGCGGCCACTCCTTGCTTCGGAGGCAACGGGGCGTCTCGGCCCGGCTGTGGTTTCCCGGCCCCGTCCTCTGAGCAGAGACGCCGGATGCCCTGGAGCTTCACCCCAAAGGCCCACAGCCCAGGGAGTCCTGCCCTCTGGACCGCCCGCTGCGAGACAGCGCTGTGCCCACGGGCACGCAGCTCTCTTCCCGCTAAACTGCTTGAGAGCCTGGAACTGAAGGCTCAGCCTAGGTCTGTTGGCTCTTCCTGTTTGAGGAGCTGAGGGTCAGAGCCATGTCTCGGGCGTGTCAAGACCTCAGGGTGTGCACCTGAGTTCCCACGGGGTGTGCGGGGGTGGGGTTGCCTGACCCTAACCACCAGGCTGTGTCCCACCCGAGCCCCGAGCTGTCAGAGCATCTCTGGCTTCTCACGGGGTGTCTCAGAGGTCACTGCAGACCCCTGGTTCTGGATGTAACCCCCAGATGGCACCGGGCAGTTCCTTACGGTGTCCCTGCCCCCCCCCACCCCCCGCCCAGCTCCACCTTCTGGGAGGGGGAGTTGGAGGTGGACGGTGACCCTGTCCTGGGTCCTCAGGCTGCGTGCTGTGCTCTGTGGACACGTGGGGGTAGGGGTCTCACTCCCAGGGCCTTTCCATGCTGGGCGAAGTCAGGAAGCTGGCAGAGGGGGCTCCCAGCCCCGCAGCCCAGCAGACTGGGCTCCCTCCCCACGCCTGCGCCGGGCTCCCCGCCCACCTGTGCAGGCGGAGCCCTGCCTTGCTGACAAGCAGGCTGGCACATGTCCACCCACCCTAGGCAAGTTGTACTTTCCGGGGACACTTGCGTTTTAGTGGCCTCCGAGTCTTAGCCGGGAAAGCCTTGGGATGTCGGGTCACTCGGCGGTAAGGCTGGGGCATTCCCACGCAGACGCGTGGACCCTCAGAGGCCGCCGTGCTCGCGCCACGCCCACAGGCCAGCACCGGACAGTCTCAGCTGGCAGCGCTCCCCGGGTCTTCTTCACGGTGCTGGGAACCCCGAGCATCCCCGAGGCCAGGGACCCCATCACAGAGGCTGGTCCAGAGGGTCTGCAGCACCAAGACCCTCAGGACGACATGAGAGAAAAGGGAGCGGAGCCCCGGGGCCAGCCAGCCCCCGGGCGTGACCCCTGGGCCCGGGAGCCTCACTTGTGCCTGCAGCTGTGTGCACACACGTGTGCATAGACTACATGCGTGAGTCACTTCAGTCAGTCGCTCAGGCATGTCCCACTCTCTGTGACCCCATGGGCTGCAGCCCGCCAGGCCGCCCTGTCCGACACCAACTCCCAGAGTTTACTCAAGCTCATGTCCATTCGGTGATGCCATCCAACCATCTCATCCTCTGTCATCCCCTTCTCCTCCCGCCTTCAATCTTTCAGTATCAGGGTCTTTTCCAGTGAGTGAATTCTTCGCATCAGGGGGCCAAAGGATTGGAGTTTCAGCTTCAGCATCATTCCTTCCAATGAATATTCAGGACTGATTTCCTTTAGGATGGACTGGTTGGATCTCCTTGCAGTCCAAGGGTCTCTCAAGAGTCTTCTCGAACACCACAGTTCAAAAGCATCAATTCTTCAGTGCTCAGCTCTCTTCACAGTCCAACTCTCACATCCATACATGACCACTGGAAAAACCATAGCTTTGACTAGACAGACCTTTCTTGGTAAGGTAATGTCTCTGCTTTTTATTATGCATCTATTTTGGTCATAGATTTTCTTCCAAGGAGCAAGCGTCTTTTAATTTCATGGCTGCAGTCACCATCTGCAGTGATTTTGGAGCCCAAAAAATAAAGTCTGTCACTGTTTCCACTGTTTCCCCATCTATTCACCATGAAGTGATGGGACCAGATGCCATGATCTTAGTTTTCTGAATGTTGAGTTTTAAGCCGATTTTTTTCACTCTCTTCTTTCACTTTCATCAAGAGGCTCTTTAGTTCTTCTTCGCTTTCTGCCATAAGTGTGCTATCATCTGCATATCTGAGGTTATTGATACTTCTCCTGGCAATCTTGATTCCAGCTTGTGCTTCATTCAGCCTGGCATTTCATGTGATGTACTCTGCATATAAGTTAAATAAGCAGGATGACAATATACAGCCTTGACGTACTCCTTCTCCGATTTTAAGTCCACATACCTGTACAAATACACATGCATGCCTAGCCACACACATGCACTCATACACACACCCACGTGCACACACAAACATACATGTATGTACATATTCGTGCATACACATGTGATGTGTGTAAATGCATACTCATACATATACATGCATACACATATATGCTTGCACACAAGGACACGTGCACACGTATACATATACTTACATGATACACACATACACACACATACCTATACATATACATGCGTGCCTGGACTAGATACATGCATTCACATACACACAAGACATGCACACAACACACACATGCTTACATGCATGCCCATACATTCACAAACAAGGCCCACATTGACATGCACTCTGTATACACGCATGCATACACACATATACACGCATACATGTTTGCACACACACACTCACACACACACTTGTTCCACCACCAGCACTTGGCCCAGTGGCTCTCACCTGAGTCCCAGCTGTGCTGAGAGGAAACAGTCAGGGACAAAGCCCGCCCTGGGGCTGCTGGTCGGGGGAGGATCAGAGGTCCCCAGTGGGACGCGGGTGTCCGGGTCAGCAGAGCTCTGGGATCTGGTCGAGGTGGAGGACACGCAGCACTGCCCTGCCGCCAGCCCGCCTGGGGCGCTGGTTCTGTTCATGAAGGCCGAGCTCCAAGCTCCCCGCTGTCCCTCCAGGAGCTACTGTATGCGGAGCACGCCCAGGCGGCCTTCATCCTCCGGCAGGACTCACAGCCCTCAGAGAAGGCCCAGCGTGGTGGGGGCAATGCCGCCAAGGGTGGTCTCGAGCAGGGGGCGCCTCGGTACTCCTGAGAATGGGGCTGTCACTTCCTGGGACTCAGGGCTCCACTCCAGGCCCCACGCCACCTGATGAGGCCCAGCCTGGTGGCCGGCTCGTGGGCCGGGATCTCAGCCACACCTGTCTCTTGCTGGCGGGACCTTTGAGGGTGGACATCCTGCCGAGCTCCCGATGGTCACCCACCAGAGCCATGAAGGGGGGCCAGACCTGCGCGGGCTCTGACCCCAGCCCTGACACCCTTCCCGCCATGGCACATGCAACCTTGGAGAGTGTAGAGAGCACAGAGGCGCCGGCCAGGGCATCGGAAGTTGCCCATCAGGGACATCAGACACCAAACCTCAGAAAATAATGTCTCCTTCCCAGTGAAACCCCAGTCTCACCAGCAGAGGTCATGAGGATGGACACTGGGCTGGGGACTGTGGAGCACCTTCTGCAGATGCCCAGGCTGCCCTGGGGGTCGGGGGGGACTCCGGGTCGGCCCCTGCCACCTTCCACCCCTTCCCCCCCTCCTCCCTCCCCTCACATCCATCCATGATGACGAGGGGAAGAACATGGTGACCCTGCCGCCCCGGGCCTGACCATCTCGCTCCTGACCCCGGAGTGCCTCCCTCAGCTCTGGTAGTCCTCCCATGCCCCCCACCTCAGCCAATGCATGTGTCCACATAAGCAGGCGTGCCAGGATGGAGCGCTAGTGCACGTGTGCAGACACACACAAACACGCACCCACACGCGGGAGGAGCAGGCGGCCACGCTGTGTCCGTGGCCACCTTGCGCCAGGAGCCACGCCCACTGGCCAGCCCCAGCCAGGCTGCTGCTTCCTGAATGCTGGAGAAGCCGCAAATAGGCGTGTGCACACACACGTCCAACGTGCACACACACCTGCACGCACGCAGGATCCTGACAGCTCGGCCCAGAGCGTCTGTTACAGAAACACACCTGTTCGTGTCAGCTGCTCAGTCTTTGTGACCCCCCTAGACTGTAGCCCACCAGGCTCCTCCATCCATGGGGTTCTCCAAGCAAGGACACTGGAGTGGGTTGCCATTTCCTCCTCCAGGGGATCTTCCCCACCCAGGGATCAAACCCAGGTCTCCCGTACCACGGGCAGATTCGCTACTGCTGGGCCTCTGTTTCTGTTACGTAAAACCCATTCGTTGGCAATTTTCAAATCATTTGCCACTGAAGGGTGATTTGACTTGGGTATAGACCAAATAAACCTGGCGAAGAGCACTTCTCTAAAATCTGTTTTAAAAATCTGTTATGTTTTGCAGAAATCACTCCACTTCCCTAAGAGCAAGGATATTTTATGAACCGGTTTTGGCCTGGAATTTCTTCAGAGCGTCGTGCACAGATACGTGAGTGCCATCTATAGAGGGAAGGGGGAGCGTGTGGTCCTCGAGCGAGAATCTGGGGGAGAAACAGAGGAAGAGAGAGGAAAGTGGAAGCCTAGGGGGCCTCGGGAGGAACAGACCCCCAGCTTCTCACTCTCAGGGCGTCTCACTCTGTCAGGGGATTTTTTTTTTTAGACCTTTCTTGGTAAGGTAATGTCTCTGCTTTTTATTATGCATCTATTTTGGTCATAGATTTTCTTCCAAGGAGCAAGCGTCTTTTAATTTCATGGCTGCAGTCACCATCTGCAGTGATTTTGGAGCCCAAAAAATAAAGTCTGTCACTGTTTCCACTGTTTCCCCATCTATTCACCATGAAGTGATGGGACCAGATGCCATGATCTTAGTTTTCTGAATGTTGAGTTTTAAGCCGATTTTTTTCACTCTCTTCTTTCACTTTCATCAAGAGGCTCTTTAGTTCTTCTTCGCTTTCTGCCATAAGTGTGCTATCATCTGCATATCTGAGGTTATTGATACTTCTCCTGGCAATCTTGATTCCAGCTTGTGCTTCATTCAGCCTGACATTTCATGTGATGTACTCTGCATATAAGTTAAATAAGCAGGATGACAATATACAGCCTTGACGTACTCCTTCTCCGATTTTAAGTCCACATACCTGTACAAATACACATGCATGCCTAGCCACACACATGCACTCATACACACACCCACGTGCACACACAAACATACATGTATGTACATATTCGTGCATACACATGTGATGTGTGTAAATGCATACTCATACATATACATGCATACACATATATGCTTGCACACAAGGACACGTGCACATGTATACATATACTTACATGATACACACATGCACACACATACCTATACATATACATGCGTGCCTGGACTAGATACATGAATTCACATACACACAAGACATGCACACAACACACACATGCTTACATGCATGCCCATACATTCACAAACAAGGCCCACATTGACATGCACTCTGTATACACGCATGCATACACACATATACACGCATACATGTTTGCACACACACACTCACACACACACTTGTTCCACCACCAGCACTTGGCCCAGTGGCTCTCACCTGAGTCCCAGCTGTGCTGAGAGGAAACAGTCAGGGACAAAGCCCGCCCTGGGGCTGCTGGTCGGGGGAGGATCAGAGGTCCCCAGTGGGACGCGGGTGTCCGGGTCAGCAGAGCTCCGGGATCTGGTCGAGGTGGAGGACACGCAGCACTGCCCTGCCGCCAGCCCGCCTGGGGCGCTGGTTCTGTTCATGAAGGCCGAGCTCCAAGCTCCCCGCTGTCCCTCCAGGAGCTACTGTATGCGGAGCACGCCCAGGCGGCCTTCATCCTCGGGCAGGACTCACAGCCCTCAGAGAAGGCCCAGCGTGGTGGGGGCAATGCCGCCAAGGGTGGTCTCGAGCAGGGGGCGCCTCGGTACTCCTGAGAATGGGGCTGTCACTTCCTGGGACTCAGGGCTCCACTCCAGGCCCCACGCCACCTGATGAGGCCCAGCCTGGTGGCCGGCTCGTGGGCCGGGATCTCAGCCACACCTGTCTCTTGCTGGCGGGACCTTTGAGGGTGGACATCCTGCCGAGCTCCCGATGGTCACCCACCAGAGCCATGAAGGGGGGCCAGACCTGCGCGGGCTCTGACCCCAGCCCTGACACCCTTCCCGCCATGGCACATGCAACCTTGGAGAGTGTAGAGAGCACAGAGGCGCCGGCCAGGGCATCGGAAGTTGCCCATCAGGGACATCAGACACCAAACCTCAGAAAATAATGTCTCCTTCCCAGTGAAACCCCAGTCTCACCAGCAGAGGTCATGAGGATGGACACTGGGCTGGGGACTGTGGAGCACCTTCTGCAGATGCCCAGGCTGCCCTGGGGGTCGGGGGGGACTCCGGGTCGGCCCCTGCCACCTTCCACCCCTTCCCCCCCTCCTCCCTCCCCTCACATCCATCCATGATGACGAGGGGAAGAACATGGTGACCCTGCCGCCCCGGGCCTGACCATCTCGCTCCTGACCCCGGAGTGCCTCCCTCAGCTCTGGTAGTCCTCCCATGCCCCCCACCTCAGCCAATGCATGTGTCCACATAAGCAGGCGTGCCAGGATGGAGCGCTAGTGCACGTGTGCAGACACACACAAACACGCACCCACACGCGGGAGGAGCAGGCGGCCACGCTGTGTCCGTGGCCACCTTGCGCCAGGAGCCACGCCCACTGGCCAGCCCCAGCCAGGCTGCTGCTTCCTGAATGCTGGAGAAGCCGCAAATAGGCGTGTGCACACACACGTCCAACGTGCACACACACCTGCACGCACGCAGGATCCTGACAGCTCGGCCCAGAGCGTCTGTTACAGAAACACACCTGTTCGTGTCAGCTGCTCAGTCTTTGTGACCCCCCTAGACTGTAGCCCACCAGGCTCCTCCATCCATGGGGTTCTCCAAGCAAGGACACTGGAGTGGGTTGCCATTTCCTCCTCCAGGGGATCTTCCCCACCCAGGGATCAAACCCAGGTCTCCCGTACCACGGGCAGATTCGCTACTGCTGGGCCTCTGTTTCTGTTACGTAAAACCCATTCGTTGGCAATTTTCAAATCATTTGCCACTGAAGGGTGATTTGACTTGGGTATAGACCAAATAAACCTGGCGAAGAGCACTTCTCTAAAATCTGTTTTAAAAATCTGTTATGTTTTGCAGAAATCACTCCACTTCCCTAAGAGCAAGGATATTTTATGAACCGGTTTTGGCCTGGAATTTCTTCAGAGCGTCGTGCACAGATACGTGAGTGCCATCTATAGAGGGAAGGGGGAGCGTGTAGTCCTCGAGCGAGAATCTGGGGGAGAAACAGAGGAAAAGAGGGGAAAGTGGAAGCCTAGGGGGCCTCGGGAGGAACAGACCCCCAGCTTCTCACTCTCAGGGCGTCTCACTCTGTCAGGGGAATTTTTTTTTTTCAGGAGGTTTTGAATTTTATCATATCTCCTCGTTTATATAATACATGTAATTAAATTTAGTATATGAGTATTGGAATATTTTAAAAGAAACGATGGGTCTAAAATTAAATAAATGAAACTTTATACAGATGTGACTACTAGAAGAAATAATTTTTTTTTCAAAGTCGAGGGGGCCTTACTTTGAACTCTAATGTTTGAATCATAGTTTCAGCAGAAATGACATCATGTGAAGAAAGATGTTTGGTAGTTTTGAATCATCATTGCCCCGGAGTAGAATAAAGCAAATAGAGACTCTCACTCTGGGCTCCTCACCTGGTTTGTCTGCTTTGATCTTCTTGTCAGGACTCCAGTGGAAGCTGCAGAGCTACGAAGGCTTTCTCTCCGGAAGATCTGATGAAAGCTTTCTCTAGATGCCCGCTTGTCCCTCTCCTGCTGAAAAGGGTTTTAATTGCAGGGGTGGGACGTAGAAGTCCTTTATGCAAAGCCTTTCTGCTAGTTGTATATCTTTAAGTCACAAACATATCCAGCTTGTAATTTAAATCATAATTGTACTTTCTATGGAAGATACTGAGATGAAAAGCAGAGGGCAGCCTACCACACATAAATGCAATCTCACACACACGCACACACATACACACACACACACCAAAAAAAAGGGGAAAGAAAAAAGGATGAACAGAATAAAAACAGCTGTGTCAGTCTTTAAAAAAAATCCATTTGTGATCACAAATGAAACATTTCCAATCTCATAATGGGTGGATTGCTCAGTTTTATTACCAGCCATGCAAAGCAAGACCTCATCAAAAGAAGAGCTGCACCGAGGTCCCGTTTTCCATTAAAATAATTTCAAAAAGCTTTTTTCCTCCCACTGAAAGAACCCATTTTGCAAGATGATTTAGCTCAAAATCTGCTGGGAGTCACCCTTGACATAAAGTCATATTGTGTTGGAGTTCAGTCCTAAATTCATACATCAATTATTTACTGTCAACGCCGATTGTATAAGTGTAGAAAATTACTAGGAATGATATTTTCTCTCAGGCAGAAAAAATGTGATACAGCAGCTCCACCCACCTAACGTGCAGCCCCGCTGTCCAGAGCCCCGAATGATTTATGCATTAGAAGCCGCGCGCGGGCAAGAGGGAAAGAGCGGGCAGAGAGCGACAGACACATTATTTTAAACCTTTCATAACACCCATAAATATTTCATAACAAATAAATAAAGAATGTCGGGCTTGTGTGGAGACAGCTGTAGACGCACGGTTCAATGCTCTGCAAAGCTCTGGGGACCCCGCGCTTACCCGCGGTTAAACCCCCATTTCTTTTTAATCATCCACTTAGTGCATTATGGGTAGCGGGGCTCTCCAGGTGAGCGGGTGTGCTGGAGGTTAGGGGTGTGAATGCCACTTTCATCCTGCTCCTCTGTTTTCTTTCTGATTTTTTTCAGACAGAAAACCGGGAAAGCAGGAGTCTCCTGTTTGCAAAAATCTTTTCAGAAGTCTTGTCTGAAGGTCTCACACCAATGTGACGGACACGTGTTGCCTCTACCATTTTTGCCAAACAAAAAATCATTTTTATAACCCATGGAACCTGCAGTTTTTTTAACTTAACACTGTTTTGAATGGTCCCAGTTCAGCTACTGCATTCGGGGGTGTGATGACCTTTCTCCTCAGTTTACTGGTTTTTAAATGAATGGATATCCTTCATGCTCCCCCAAAAAAGAGAGAAAAAAAAACAATGAAAGAAAAGAAGAATGCTCACATATTAGCAGAGCGCCATTTACTTTTGAATAAATGAACAGCATGAGAAGTGCTTGCCTGTGTGTGCATGTGTGTGCACGAATGTGTGTGCCTGTGTGTGTGCATGTGTGTGCACGAATGTGTGTGCCTGTGTGTGTGCATGTGTGTACACGAATGAGTATGCCTTCATGTGTGTGCATGTGTGTGCATGAATATGTGTACATGTGTGTGCCTGTATGTGTGTACATACGTGCACAAATGTGTGTGCATGTGTGCACGTGTGTGCATGAACGAGTGTGCCTTCATGTGTATGCATGTGTGTGCGTGAATGAGTGTTCCAGCACGAATGTGTGTGCCTGTGTATGTGCATGTGTGTACACGAATGAGTATGCCTTCATGTGTGTGCATGTGTGTGCATGAATGTGTGTACATGTGTGTGCCTGCATGTGTGTGTACATACGTGCACGAATGTGTGTGCCTGTGTGTGCATGTGTGCACGTGTGTGCATGAACGAGTGTGCCTTCATGTGTATGCATGTGTGTGCGTGAATGAGTGTTCCTGCATGTGTGTGCCTGTGTGTATGCATGTGTGCACGTGTGTGCACAAATGTATGTGCTTGCGTGTGTGCACGAATGAGTATGCCTTTGTGTGTGCATATGTGTGCATGAATGTGTGTGCATGTGTGTGCCTGCATGTGTGTGCATGAATGAGTGTGTCTGTGTGTGTGCCTGTGTGTGCCCATACATGCTGTGGTTCTGTCCAATATGGTGACAGCAGGTGTAGCCACATTTACCAGCAGGGGCTTGTTGTCTGGGAGAAGCAGTTTTCAAATCTACAAGAAGCCGGTGCCCTGAGTGCCTGGGCGGTTGGGTTCCCTGAGGGGCCTGGCCTCCCCAGGCAGCAGGAACATTCATGAATGTCTTCCTTCAGGCAGGAGGGCCCCGCCATGGCCCCAGCCCCGCAGAGCTGGAGAGCATCCCATCCTAGCGTCTCTCTCTCCACCGTCCGGGACGCGGGAAGGCAGGTGTGATTGAGACGGGGCGTCTCGGGCACGTGAAGGGGCGCCTGTGGCCTCTTCGCCCCTGGCTCAGACTAGGGCAGGGCTCGCAGGTGGAGCTGAGGGTTTGCTCCTGGCATGAGCGGATGCTCCTCTGGCCTCAGGAGGGTCACAGCCAGCATGCAAACTAGACGTCGCAGCCCAGTGTGCAAAGGCCCCTCAGTGCCCGGGGCGGGGGCAATCTCCCCGCCTTGGGGCCGCTGTCTGTCTGGGGGTGCTGGTCTAGAGTCTCCGGGGGCCCCTCCAGACTCCACGAGGGGGCACGTCTGATGGCACCGGGCCAGGGCAGACTCAGACTCGGACAGGACGGGGCCGGGGGGCCGGGGGCCTTTGTCTGCCTCCCGGTGCAGACGCTCAGGCCCGGGTCATGGGAGCCACCGGCCCACGGCTGCTGCTCTCGTTTCCAGGCGCCCCCCGAGCCCCCCTGCAGGGCTGGGGAGGGGTCTCCTGGAGCTCCCAGCCGTGCAGCAGCAGCAGCCCCTCAGGGTGCAGTGCGCCGTGTGGTTCTGGGATCAGATTCGGTTCTGACCCAGTGATCCTGTGGGGCCCAGAATCCCTGTTCCAAGCCCTTCTCTTCGGTAGCTGGAGTGCTTTCCCACCAGGACCGAACCCTGGCTGGACAGTGATGCTTAGGGGCCAAGGCAGCCCCACCCCGCCCAGGGTCGCCGCCTCCAGATTCAGTTCCGTCAGTCAAGCCACCCTCTTTAGAACACAGGTCTTTCTTTTCTGAATTAGGGAGACGGGGACATTGTGAAAAGAAAACCAGTCATAGCTTAAAGTTTTAAGAAGCCTCTCATTATTTCTTAAGCACTTGAGGATAGAATGAAGATCCCAAATAATCTGCTAAATATTTATTTCATTAATACTTAAGCACATATTTATTTTACTAATTATTGCACATGTTGCTGCGGTTGCTTTACTGCGAGCTCATCAGCAGTCATTCCAAGTTTAGAAGAGAGCAGGTCACAGGCACCCAAACTCCGATTTTTCCCGCCAGAGAGTGCCTGGGGGCACTGTGGCCAGGTGTAGGTCTCTGGCTCCCTCGTTCCAGACAGCAGGCGCCGGGGCCCGGGGAGGCAGGATCCGCCAGCATAGGCCCCCAGTGGCAAGCTGAGCCCAGGTCCTGGAGCGTGGCTATACCCTTTACTTCATTCCCCTGGCTCCCAGCTCAGGCTCTACTGGGCAGGAGTGCTGCTTGGGACATTAGCAGTGTTTCTATCCTTACTGTCGAGTGCTGCTCGCCAGAGAAGGTAAAGGCAAGTCTGAGTTTGGATTTTGCTGTGAGTTGTAGCATTGTCCTTTTCTTTTCCTTTTTTAAACAAGGAGGCTATTTTCAGAGTATTGATTCATATTATATAAAATCTTAGACTCTTGGTCGTGTCCTTGGGACTTTCCAGTGACTTCCAAGTATATCATGATGTGTTGGTTAAATATTTAAAGAAAAATTGTCATGTTTTCTTTAACTGTGAAGGCGCGTGTGATGCCCTGCGACTCCCCATCCAGTGAGCTGCCAGCGGCCCCCTAGCTTGCCTGCTCGCGTTTCCCCCCGAAGTCTCCTGCCCTGGGACTTCCCTGGTCGTCCAGTGGTTGGACTTCACCTTCCAGTGCGGGGGTGCAAGTCCAGCCCCTGATGGGGGAGCTCTCGCACACCCGGGTGCACGTTCGTGTGCTAAGTCGTTTCAGTCGTGTCCAACTCTTTGCGACCCTAAGGACTGCAGCCTGCCAGGCTTCTCTGTCCTTGGGGTTGTCCAGGCAAGAATACTGAAGTGGGTTGCCATGCCCTCCTCCAGGGGATCTTTCCGGCCCAGTGATCGAACCTGTGTCTCTTACATCTCCTACATTGGCAGGTGGGTTCTTTACCATTAGTGCCACCTGGGAAGCTCAAGATCCCACATGCCTCATGGCCAAAAAATCAGAACAACAGAAGCAGTATTACAAAAAATTCCATAAAAACTTTTTAAGAATTGTCCACATCAAAAAGAAAAAAAATTCTCCTGAAGCAGCCACAGAGCTACAGACCAGTTATCCACTAAAAATGCAAACCTCTGGGTGAAAGGTCTCATCTGAGCAGAACCTCGAGGGCCTGCCCGTGGCACAGGCCTAGGGTCTCAGGGTGCCCCAGCCACGCTTCTGAGTGCAGCTGGAACTGCCCGGGGCTGTTTCCCCCACGGAGCCCCGGGACCTGAGGCCTGCTGCCTAAGGCGCCTCCTGGAAGGGGCTGCCCGGGTCAGCGGTCCTGGCTGCTCCTTGGAGCCCTGGGCAGAGTCACCTCGAGGGGGGCGCCTCTTGCCGCCCGTGCAGGCGATGGGAAGCAGAGCGGTCAGGATCCTCAGGTGGTCTTGGGCCATCGCTCTCTGGGGGGCCCACACCACCTTGGCCCGGCTAACACTGGGTGACACCTTGCCTGTGAGGTAGCTTCTCCACCAGTCAGGGTGCTCCCGGGAGGGGCTCTCCTCGGTCACGGAGTCTCACGGGGTTTTCCTCTCTTGGGGCCAGTGCTGGGAGCCAGGCTGGTTGAAGCTACAGTCAACAGTGGAGCTGGATGGTCCAGCCCCAAAGACACACACACGCACGTGCACGAACATGCATGCATATGGTGTACACACAAACATACACGTATACATGTCCATGTGTGCACACATACATGTGGTGCATGTAAATTTATGCTCACACATACATGTTACCTGCACACATATGTATGGACAGACACATACACACATATACATATACTTACATGATACATGGATGCATGCACACACCTACACATATACGTGCACACCAAGACTAGACACATGCATTCACATACACACATGCCATGCACACAAACACACAATGCCTACATGCATGCCCATACATTCACATATGAGACACACGTTCACATGCCCTCTATATACACACATGTGTACACACATATACATGCATGCATGCTTGCACACACACTCCTTCACAGCACCAGCACTTGGCCCAGTGGCTCTCACCCTGCCTTCCCGGGGGCTGGCCATCAGCTCCTCCTGGGGGGAAGGTGGTTCAAGACGGAGCCTGGCTCCGCAGGACGGCACACTCCCCCACCACCGCTCATGCTGCTGAGCCCCCAGAACCAGTCTGTTCTGGAAGGAGCGCCCCTCAGGTCGAGCCAGAGGGGCGTCGGTTCCCATCTGCCCAGAAATGCCCCCCTGCCACTTCCACCCTCCTCCTTAGCTGTTGGGAGGGCCTGACAGGGGCCCCCACCCATCAGAGGTGCGCGTGCCGCCCTGGAGGAGCTCACCTGTGCCAGGAGCAGGTCACAGACGGTGGCGCTCCGTTCTCTCACTTGCAGAGCAGGCTGATTGCAAGCTAGGATCTGCTGTTTCTGGGCTGGATTTCCCGCCAGGCCAGGTGCAGGTCACTGAGAAAACATGCAGCCACGATGGGCTCCGGACATCCGGCTTGTTGAGTTGTTTTTGAGACTCGAGTGACATATTTTGGTGGTGTTGTTCAGTTACCAAGTCACGTCCAGCTCTTTGCAACCCCAGGGACTGCAGCACACCAGGCCTCCCTGTCCTTCACCGTCTCCTGGAGTTTGCCCAAACTCACGTCCATCGAGAGTCGGTGATGCCATCCAACCATCTCATCCTCTGTCGTCCCCTTCTCCTCCCACCTTCAGTCTTTCCCAGCATCAGGGTCTTTTCCAATGAGTCAGCTCTTCGCATCAGGGGGCCAGAGGACTGGAGTTTCAGCCTCAGCATCAGTCCTGCCAATGAATATTCAGGGTTGATTTCCTTTAAGATTGACTGGTTTGATCTCCTTATGTTCCAAGGGACTCTCAAGAGTCTACCCCAGCACCACAATTCAAAGCACCAAATCATTTACTTTTCTGGATCCTTCAGAGAACTGAGTTTGCAGGTATGAAATCTTGAGGGACAGGGGAGTCCACAGAGACGCAGCAGCCAGGATCCACTTACCTGGGAGACAAGCCACAGACTGATGGGAGTAGCTACACATGAGCCAAGGGGGAAAGAGGAATTCTTAGGGGCTGGGGTCTCAGCAGACCCCACGCTTCCACTGGCTTCATCCGCAGGAGCAGGGCCAAGGCCTCCTAGGGAAGATTGAAGCAAGGTGTCTTCGTGACTCCAGCAACTGGGAGAAGGGCGGCCATTGTGAAATATACCCAGTTCTCTACTCCAAGGCGGAAGCCAGAGCCAGTGGGGAGGTGCTCCTGTCCCTCCCGTCTCCTCCAGTCTTCCGGTCTCAACCAGCGGGAGGAAAAAAGTAACCCCAAGAGGGAACCTCTGTGAACATCACACCCAGGGCCCCCCATCCACAGAAAGACATCCCCTCCCCAAGCCTCACCCACCCCAACACAGCGCCAGTACAAGCTCAGCTACACCAGAGGAGCGGCAGAAGCCCTCTGAGGAGGAGCTGCTGGGGGGGCCCAAGTTCAGGAGGGACAAAGCAAGGACACGAGAGCAGGAGCTCCTGGCGCCCGAGGCTGGAGGCGGCCGGACTCGCAGACCAGCTCCAGTCACGCTGACGGAACCGCTCGCTCCAGAGGCTGCTTGCTCAGACCTCGTCACAGGTATGCCTTTAAACCAACAACACAAGACATCCCAAAAGACAAAGAAGAAACACAGTCTGGAAAGATAAACCAAGCCTCAGAACCAGACTCGGACATCACCCAGGATATGACGGACCCGGACATCTCTCAGGATATGACAGACCAGGACATCACCCAGGATATGACGGACCCGGACATCTCTCAGGATATGACGGACCCAGATATCTCTCAGGATATGAGGGACCTGGACATCACTCAGGATATGAGGGACCTGGACATCACTCAGGATATGATGGACCCAGATATCTCTCAGGACATCACTCAGGATATGACGGACCCGGATATCTCTCGGGATATGACAGACCCGGATATCTCTCAGGATATGAGGGACCCGGACATCACTCAGGATATAATGGACCCGGATATCTCTCAGGATATGATGGACCCTTCAGGCAGGGAATTTAAATAACTATTCATAACAACATAAGAGTCTTGATGGGAAAGATAGAAAGCATGGAAAACAAACAGGTGATGTAATCAGAGTGATTGAGATTCTGAGAAAAAAATTTTAAAAATCGCTAGAAATCAAAAATAATGTGACCAAAATAAAGACAGTGCCTCGCTGCATTTACCATTGCTGAGGAAAGAATTGATGAACTTGAAGAGAGGGAAAGAGAAACTTTCCAAGCTGAAATAAAAAAGAAAAAAAGGACACAGAAAACAAGATTACATACACAAAATACAGCATCCGGAAACTGAGGGAGAGTTTCAAAAGGCATAACACCTAGAATTGGAATATCAGAAGGAGAAGAAAGTTAAAGTGGAGCAGAGTAAATATTTGAAATAATAATAGCCAAGAACATCTTGCTGTTAAGGGCAGACACCAAATCCAAGGTGCTCTGAAAACATGAGGCAGAATAAACACAGCAGCAAATACACATAAGCATATTATGCTCTAGCTGTAGAAAGTCGAAAGGGAACCTTGGGAGAAGCCCGAGAAGACGAAGCGCCCACAGAAAGCGGCACAGCAGGAGCTGCAGGGCGTGGGCTGAAGAGGAGTGGACACAGGGGACGAAGGACTCGCTTCGTTAGAAGAAAAGAAAGCCAACAATCTAGAATTCTATAACCAACAAACTTAACTCCAAACGGGAAGAAAAGTAAGACTTTCCCAGAGAAATAAAAAGTGAGAGAGTTTGGCAGGATGCGATCCAAGAAACAATAAAAGGTTTTCAGGGAGAAGGAATACAAATGGATCAGAAGCCTGCACCTACGTAAGGGAGAGTGTCGGAGAAGGAACGAGCAAAGGCAACAAGTCCTGGGTGATACGATACAAGGACCAGGGGACCGTGACAGGAACGTCACAGGGATGGGAAGGAGATTAATTCTCTGTCGTAAGGCACGTGCTCAATGCACATGAACCAGAACGGGGCTGCTTGCAGGGGCGCTTAGGTTTGTTTAAAATATGTACTGTGAATTTCAGGGAAGCCACTAAAACCTTAAGAGACATTTAACTGATACACTAAGGGAGAAGATAAAATAGAATCACATGAAATTCTAAATCTAAAACTGGAGAAGGCAGGAATGGAAGCTTCTGGCAATGAACAGAAAACAGCTTCAAACACGGTTGATCATATTTGATCAACCAATTAGATTAATAATCACCCAAACAGTCCCAGGTCAACATGGGTGAGGCAGAAACTGAAAGAGCTGAAAGGAGAAATGGAAAACTCTGCTATTACCATTGGAGACTTCAGTGAGCCCCTGTTAATAATGGATGGATCCAGAATGTAGAAAATCAATAACGATGTCGTTGAGATTCCACATTCAGCAGGGTGAAGAAAGCTGAAGAGAGAGAGACAGAGATCGGGGGCTCTGAGGTCCTGGAGCAGAAGGAGGGAGCCGAGAGTGGGGAGTTCTGGGTAACTTGCCCCTCCTGCCCCCACCGCCATCACAAGGAGCCTGGGGGCGGCTGCCTCTGAAACGTGATCTTACCTGAAGTTCCAGTGTCTTCTACAGACATCAAGGAAGGTTTGGGAAACAGAAGCTCGTCATGTAGCTGCTCTCATCCATTAACGAGTCTAGGAATCACTGAGAATGCTTGGTCCCAGCCCCAGAAACTCTGCTCAGTGCCATCAGTCTGGGGGTGGACCCTCAGGTCTGCAAAGAGAGTAAGCACCCCAGGTGGAGACCCACACACAGGAGCTGAAGCCTGTAGGGCTCGCTGGAGCTGGGGCAAGCCTGCATCCTGGCTGGAAGCTGGCCCTCAGTCCCCAGACAGACCCCCAGCCCCCAGCTGTGGTCCTGGAGCCCCCGAGTCACATGGGCACCACCCCAGGGCGGGCACCACCCCAGGGCGGGCACCACCCCAGGGCAGGCACCTGCCTTTCAGCGGGTGGACCGATTCCCAGGAGCCCAGGTAACAGCCCCCCCGGCCCACCTCCCCACTGGCTCCAGCAGCTGGAGTCCAGGCTGGGGGTGCAATCCCTATTTGCTATTTTTCAGCCACGAATGCCTCTCACAAACAAAGGAGGCTGAAGCCATGAGGGGCACCGTTGGCGGGTCCCTGGGGGTGGGGGTGGGCAGGCAAAGGGTGAGGGTGTTCCAGGTCATCGCCTCCACTCCATAAATTGATTCTAAAATGACAGTTCATTAAGTCGCTTCCACATCACACATACCTACAACTGAAGCCGTGCTAAAGTCTCCTTCTGTCAACACCAGATCTGTTTCATTACGTTTTCCCTTCCGGCAAAGAGGTAAAAAATCCCACCTATTTTAGCCTCTTATGGGAAATGGGCGCAGGCTTCCCTAGGATATGGGTAAAGCATAAATAATGTTTCTGATGGTATCACCTCACAACTGTCGCTGGAAAAAATGGCAGTAACATGCTCTTTCTAACTCAGGGAAAGACACAAAAACTCAGGAACTTTTAAGCACATCTGATAAAATTGCTAAATAAGACTATTCACTAGAAAACCGAATCGGACGCTTGGAACGTTCACCAGTAAGCAGCGCAGGATCTTGCTGTCTCGCGTGAGGCCTGCGCTGGCAGCCTCGCCTCTGTCTGTCCTGTTCTGCACGGAAGCCCTGCTGCCCGGGGGTGCAGGGGTGCGTGTCTGCTCCTGGGGTTGGTCTCAGCCTTCCCGTGAGTCCAGTCCCCCAGACTGCAGGCTCACAAAGTGCTCTAGGGTGGGTTTGGTTTGTTATCTCCCCTGCGCAGGGACAGGGCAGTTGCAGCTGGAAAGCCACGCAGGTCAGCCGGAGCAGGTCAGGCTCTGGTTAAACCACCCTCCTGGGGGCCGCCTCCTGATGGAGACAGGGTGCTTGGGCCTATTTCAGAATGATTCCCTTCCCTCCCCGCCCCCAGAGGCTGGAGGAGCTTGCGGTCTGACCTGCACTGTGAGGAGCTGGCAGAGCTCCTGGAGGTAAAACTCACAGAAGCGCAGGTACCTTCCCGCGCCTGACCACCAACTTTACCTCCCAGGCGTCCTCACCAGGCCTTCAGCCTTGGATGGCAGCCCAGGCTGCCCGCTGCCCTGCAGCCTGGACCCCAGGAGGGTTCCGCTCCAGCAAGTTCTGATTCACTGCACCTGCCGGCCGTCTCTCCAATTTGAGGGCAGCAGTCTATGACTTCACGTTTCTCAGGGAATCTGGGAAGACTTGATTTCCAGTGTGTTCCGCTCTCTTCTTACTGTGACGGTGAGAACGAGGACTTCCTCCGTCCTGTGTGCCTGCTAGAAGCCACGAGTCTGAATCTTCCTGCCCTGAAGGTGGATAAGCAGAGCATGGGGGGCTTTAGGAGTTGCTGCTCAGGGTGTGGTGGGCGGACGAATCCCTTCCCACTGGAGGTGCTGGCGGGGAAGGCAGGCCTGGACCACATTGCAGAAGCTGGAGGGTGTGGGCCGCCCTGAGAGGAGGTGGCAGGCCCGGGTGCCACCTGGTTGCTCTGCCCTCAAGTCCCTGTCATGGGGGGTGAGGCTTGGCTACCATAACCCTGGGGCACTGGTCTCCATGGGCCTTTCTGAGTCAAGTGCCAAGGGTCCTGGGGATCTGCCCGACAGACATGCCTTGACTTGAAGACCACTGCAGTTTCACCTCATCAGAGCTTCTAGGTCCTTCCACAGCCTCGGGTCAAACCTGAGGGCGAGCTCAGACCCAGCCCATGGGTGCCCTTCCCTTATCTTCAATTATTCACAGTCAGCAGCAGCGTTGGCAGAGACACCCCCAGTGACATGGACCCGGGTTCTTTCTCCCCAGTGGACGCTTAGAAGGGCAGAAAGAGGGCCTGGGCCCCAGTGGACACTCAGAAGGGCAGAAAGAGGGCCCGGGCCCCAGCGGACGCTCAGAAGGGCAGAAAGAGGGCCTGGGCCCCAGCGGACGCTCAGAAGGGCAGAAAGAGGGCCGGGCCCCAGTGGACGCTCAGAAGGGCAGAAAGAGGCCTGGGCCCGGCTGTAGGGCTGAGTCCGTGGACTCCTGCTTGAGCCTGGCTCTCCCTCTGGCTCTGATCGGCTCCCCGAGGAGGCAGCCCTGGATACGAGCCTCCCGGGCGGCACGTGCCGCGGGAACCTGACAGTCGCCCTGCCGTTGCTGAGGGGCCCACCTTGTGTCCCAGCCGAGCACCGGCGGTGGGCTGCAGACCAGCTCCCAGGGCTGGACGGGAGGAGGCGGGGCCTGGAGAGAGGCCCTGAGGCCCTCGCGTCCGGGCCTGGCACCAGGAGGGCGCAGCCCCCGGGAGTGACCGGGGCCGCTTTCCACGACTGGTCATCTGCGATGGGTCCGCTGCAGGCCTTCGCCCATTGCTGTAGGCGCAACCAGGACCTGGCTCTCTGCACAGAGACCGGGCTGAACATTAAGTCAGGGAGCCCCGCTGACGGGTAGGGCGAGCGCCTCGGACCCCAGCCACTCACAGTCCCGCCTCCGGGACCCAGACCCCAGCTTTCCACCAGCTGCACATCCCACACCGGCCCGTCCTCTGCACGCTCCTTAAAGGTCCAGTGACGCCCTCTCTGCTGATCAGTAAGAAAAGGACAGCAACGTGCAAATCCTGAGACGAGCAGAGAGGAGATCGCCTCAGCTACCGGTCCCTTGAGCTCCTTCCACGTTCCCGTGTTTGCCTTGCTTGCTGGTTTATTTTTGGCCGTGCTGGGTCTTCCTGCTGCACGGGCTTCCTCCAGCTGAGGCCGGGAGGCTCTCTAGCTGCGGTAGGCAGGCCCCTCGTGGCAGCGGCTCCCCTCACTGTGGCTCTAGGCCGTGTGGACTTCGGCAGCTGCGGCTCCTGGACTCCAGCGCGCAGACGCAGCAGCTTGGTGCACAGGCTTAGTCGCTCCAAGGCGTGCGCCGTCTTCCTGGGCCAGGGATTGACCCGTGTCTTCTGCGTCTCCAGGCAGGGTCTCTACACTGAGCCCCGGGAAGCCCTCCGGCCTGCTTCTCCTCCGCGCTTGGCTTCCGGGGCCGCGCACGTGTTCGGTACACTGGGGCAACTGCCGTGCTTAAGTCATGAACAAAGAGCGGAAACGCCTCACACTGGTCTCGCCACCCGCTCCGTGTCCGCTGGGCGTGGGGCCCAGGACGCTGCGCGCACAGCGGCTTCTTGCTCCCCCACTGAAGACAAGAGGTCGGCAGGGCCTCCTGCGGCGGTCAGCAGGCCCCAGCCCAGCAGGAAGGCGCTGTCCTGGCCTCCAGGCCGCGGGTCGAGGAAGCCTCAGCTGGCAGACTGATTCCTCACCTGGGCCACTAGGGACCCACCTGGGGCAGGAGCCCCACCTCCCCAGTCCTCCGCCCACATCACCCTCCATCCGGGCGGGCTCCGGAAGGGACATGAAGATGGCGTGGACAGAGGCCACCACCGGCCTCACGATGGCTTCTGCTCGTGTGTCAGCCCTTGCTGCTTTTAACTCTAGAAACTCTCAGCGTGTAAATGGCATCTGCATGAAACAGCCCTGATGTACTTTTTTATTTCAAATGAAGGAACACGAGCATCTGTGGTTCCTTCGCCGTCCAGGTGACGATCTCTGAGAGTCTGGGCTTTCCTTGCGGGAGAAGCGCCGTCTGCCGCCTTCTGATGCTTTTCTGACCCCTAATCGCCTAGAACTCGCCCCAGGTTGGTTTGACGGGGCCCCCGAAACAGCCCAGTTTGCTGGGAAAAGCAGCAAAGTCGGGACCTCGGCAGTGACGGCTTACTGGGGATATTTCAAGCTATTTTTTCTTTCCTTTTGTTCCCGTTTTCTGAGTTTCCTTCAATGAGTTACCTCAGAATTCCGTTATAACAGATTCAGATTTTCTTTTGAACACACCTGTTTTGGCCTGTGGTGTGCATATCCTCCAACCACCGTGACTCTGAGCCGGGGTTTTCTGCTGAGGAGCCCCGAGTCTGCGACCTTGGGAAAGAGGCATTTCCCACACAGCTGCACCCAAGCTCCGGGGAAAACGCCCTGGACCTGCTACACGGACTTCACTTCTCTGCTTCACCAGCCTCCTCTCAGCCCAGAGGAGCGCAGGGCCTCGTCTCTCTAACGACGTGCGTTTAGCTCTCAGTTATCAGAACGTGAAATTATCAGTGTGCCCCCCGCCTTCTCTTGCGAAAGGTTCTTTGGCAGAACGCAGCCTGAAAATGCATCCAGAGGGCGTGCCCCTGTGTGCCTTCCTGCCTTTAGCCCCAGGATCCAGACGGCGCCTGTGCGTACCGGCCCCGGTGCTGGGGTCCTTCCCTAAGGGTGAGGGTGTGTGTGTGTGCGTGTGTGTGAGACCTAACTGTGGTGTTAGAGAAGACTCTTGAGAGTCCCTTGGACTGCAAGGAGATCCAACCAGTCCATCCTAAAGGAGATCCGTCCTGGGTGTTCACTGGAAGGACTGATGTTGAAGCTGAAACTCCAGTACATTGGCCACCTCATGGGAAGAGTTGACTCATTGGAAAAGACTGATGCCTGGAGGGATTGGGGGAAGGAGGAGAAGGGGACGACGGAGGATGAGATGGCTGGATGGCATCACGGACTCGATGGACGTGAGTCTGAGTGAACTCCGGGAGTTGGTGATGGACAGGGAGGCCTGGCGTGCTGCGATTCATGGAGTTGCAAACAGTCGGACACGACTGAGCGACAACAGGCAAATTTTAGTGATGGCAGACTCCAGTGCTCTTGCCTAGAGAATCCCAGGGACGGGGGAGCCTGGTGGGCTGCCGTCCCTGGGGTCACACAGAGTCGGACATGACTGAAGTGACTTAGCAGCAGCGGCAGCAGCACTAGACCCAATAGCTAAAAATTCACTCTGTAGATGCATTTAAAACCATGGTCAAGACGCTTGAGTGATGGAAACATGGACACTGTCCCAGTTACTACATGGCAGGCATTCTGCTCAGGCATAGATTTTATGAACTGACAAAATGCGAGGCCTTAGGTCTCAACACGTTTTAAAGGATGGAAATCACAGCAGTGTGTTGTTCACCCAAGTAACCTCCATCCAGACATCAGTAACCCCCAAATAATTAGAGCGTTATCTCCACAAGTTTTTAAATTAAAAAATGTACTTCTAAGTAGCCAATGTCAAAAACAAAATTACAGTGAAAAGTGGGAAAATGTCTTGAACTAAATAATAAGAAAATATTACAAGTGAAGATGTTGGAGTTGAAGCAGCGGCAGCAGCACTAGACCCAATAGCTAAAAATTCACTCTGTAGATGCATTTAAAACCATGGTCAAGACGCTTGGGTGATGGAAACATGGACACTGTCCCAGTTACTACATGGCAGGCATTCTGCTCAGGCATAGATTTTATGAACTGACAAAATGCGAGGCCTTAGGTCTCAACACGTTTTAAAGGATGGAAATCACAGCAGTGTGTTGTTCACCCAAGTAACCTCCATCCAGACATCAGTAACCCCCAAATAATTAGAGCGTTATCTCCACAAGTTTTTAAATTAAAAAATGTACTTCTAAGTAGCCAATGTCAAAAACAAAATTACAGTGAAAAGTGGGAAAATGTCTTGAACTAAATAATAAGAAAATATTACAAGTGAAGATGTTGGAGTTGACCCGGGTGGGAACGTGGCGGCCGCTCTGCTCTGAACGTGTCTCCTTCACCTTTGAGGCAGGGCACCGACAGGAGCGGGAAGCTACACTCCAGTGGCCCTGGGGAGAGAGTTTGCACACCCGGATGCTCACATTGTCCCCAAGGCAGAGGAGCCGCTGACGAGTTGTCCTGGGAAGGACAGTGGGCACAGAAGTGGGTGGGGACCTCAGAAACGCCCAGAAGGAGAGGCCAGCCCTGGACATGAGACAGACATTAGGGCAAGAGTGGGGCCTGGGATGCTCACAGGCATTGAAAGGCAGCACGTCCTAGGAAGAGAGCAAAATGCAGCTTGGAGAGCCGCGGGCCCGGCTCCTGGCGTCCAGGGCTCTGAGGGGCCCTGGGAGTCCAGGCGCCACGATGCCCCTCTGCGCCAGGGGCCGCTGCAGACTGCACCACATTTCAGTGCAACAACAAGAGCGTCCTTGACGCTGGACACTGGAGAGCAGGGTTCCCTGGCCTCCGCCCAAGCACTCAGAATGTTTCTGTTGCAAGCTCCTTCAAAAAATAAACTTCTGCAAGACCAAAGAAGAGAAAACACACAAGCAAGCCTCGGAAAATACTCAGAAGACAGACTGAGAAAGGGGCTCTTAAATTCCTGTCAAAGACAAGGGTTAATACATGTCTTGGGTGCAAAAAGCCCTGGGAATCAGGAAGGCGTAGACTGAAAACCCAATAGCAAAATAGGAGAAGGCCATAAGCAGAGAGACACAAATGGCCCTTTCACACAGTAAATCCTGAGGAGCTGAGTCACGACACCAACCGTAAAGCATACACCGTCCAGCAGTCGAGGAAATGTGGTCTTCCACACGTGAGCTCTGAACACCCCGGGTCTGCTGCATGTCCTCTGCACGTGGCGGGCCTCACGTCTCTCCAGGGCCGTCACTGCCTCGCTCTGTGTTGGCCACAGGAATGGCACTGCAGATCAGTGACGGTCTGCTCAAAACAGAACTCATCTCCTCTCTTGACCCGTGAAACTTTTTTTACAATGTTTGGAAATAATTACAACATGATACTACATTGAGGTCTTACAAATTTATTTTTAAGTGTTTTGTTGTAAAATAAAGCAGATAGAGCAAACCCCCTAAGATAAACATATGGTGTCGTGGGTCCTTCAGGTGGAATACTCTATAACTACAGCTCTATCCAGTTGCCCCAGAAACCCCATCCCATCCCAGCAGCCCCTTGGCTCCCATAGAAACCACTTCTGTGTTTCCTGACACTTTATCACCCGGTGCTGCAGCTCAGCCCTCCCCGCTTTTGAACCCTTAGGTTGTCTAAGTCTTACTTCATCTATAGTTTCATTCCCTCTCCAATTTCTTTTTCATATTTTTGTTGGAATAAATTCAATGGCAAGATTCTCCTCACTCACCGCTTGGTCCTCCAAACCACGTTATGAAAGGAAGGTGGCCCAGATTGCTAATCGCTATCCTTTATTCAGTTTCAAGGCAATCAGCTGGCTCCCTATCACCCTCTGAAGGTCATCTATTATTTTTGAATGTGTTGAGAACGCATAGATTTAAACATAATTGATAGGTCCTCACTCACTGAAGTTGCTGCATCTCTGCCTGAGGCCCGGGTCTGAACCGCCCCGTGTCCTCCTGACATGACCAGGGGCCATTTGAGGGCTCTTCGGCATCTGCCAAGCAGTACGCTTTCCGGTCCCGCACATCTTCTGCTCCAGGCCAGAAATGAGACATCCCCCCACGAAGCCCGGGTTCCTTCCGGCAGGAGAGGGTGCTCCAGGACCGCTCGCTGCTGACGGCCAGGGTTCCCTCCTCTGCGGAGCACACAGGCGCGGTGTTTGCACCCAAGCACAGGTCTCTGGAGTTCACGCTGGTGTTTCCTCCCCAGATTCGGGACCACAGAAGCGTGTGCTTCCCCTCTGGGCGTCACGTAGATTCGCCCAGGCTGTGAAGCCTGTTGCTCAGACACAGAGAGAGAGAAGTCGCTCAGTCGTGTCCGACTCTCTGCGATCCCATGGGCTGTAGCCTACCAGGCTCCTCCGTCCGTGGGATGCTCCAGGCCGTATCACCGGAGTGGGCTGTCTTTCCCTTCCCCAGGGGATCTTCCTGACCCGGGGATCGAACCCAGGTCTCCTACACTGCAGGCAGACGCGTTACCGTCTGAGGCACCAGGGAAGCCTCGCCCAGACACAGCGGAGGTCTGTGGTTAGAGTGTCTCACGGTCACTGGCTGACTGGCCCCCGACCAAGCTCCGCTGTCAGCAACACTGACGCCACCTGAGAGAATCTGAGGGGAAGGCCGTACACCCATGGGCTGTAGCCTACCAGGCTCCTCCGTCCGTGGGATGCTCCAGGCCGTATCACCGGAGTGGGCTGTCTTTCCCTTCCCCAGGGGATCTTCCTGACCCGGGGATCGAACCCAGGTCTCCTACACTGCAGGCAGACGCGTTACCGTCTGAGGCACCAGGGAAGCCTCGCCCAGACACAGCGGAGGTCTGTGGTTAGAGTGTCTCACGGTCACTGGCTGACTGGCCCCCGACCAAGCTCCGCTGTCAGCAACACTGACGCCACCTGAGAGAATCTGAGGGGAAGGCCGTACCGTGGCCGCAGCCGCCGCCCAGCCTTCCGGGAGCCCTGCTCCCCGCCGGTGCTGGTGCCAACCTGGCGAAGCGCTGCCGCAGCCTCCCCGGGCTTTCCCGTCGTCCATTACTGGTTCTCGGGTAGATTTCTCAGAAGGGGCTCGGGGACATAATATTCCTCGGGATGTTTGCAGGTGACAAACGAAGAGTCTCTCAGGCTCATATTTTACAGGCTACAAAATTATGCGCTCATTTTTTTTCCTGTTTATCACATTCCTCCGTTTACTACTGGCATAAAGTGTTGTTGAAAAAAATAGGACAAAATATGTAATTTCTCTCCCTTATGAATTTCTTGCAATTTTTGCCAGGACCCCAAAAGGAGTTTCCGTTCTTTCTTTTGTAAAATCCAGGAAACTCATGAGGCGGTGTCTTGATCGCGGCCATTTGGGTCCAGATGATCAGACATGTGAAGCTCTGAATATGTAGTATAGCACAGTCTTTCTTCTTTTTTCATTTCAGAATCTTTTCTTGAGTTACAGCTTCTAGTATTTCTCCTGTTTCCTCGGGCTGTTTATTTTCACCCTGAGCACCTGCTATCTATAAGAGGAGGAAATGGCACCCCACTGCATTATTCTCGTGCGGAGAGTCCCGGGGACAGGGGAGCCTGGCGGGCTGCAGCCCATAGGCTTACAGAGGCAGACGCGACTCGGCGACTAGCGCTCGCGAGCGACTTCAGCTTCGGCGTCGGCACTTTCACGTCTTCAGGCTCTTGACTTTACTGGTGAATCTTTCTTGTTCCTCTTCCTGTTGCTTTTCTTCTTTATATTTCTTTTAATTTATCCTGTTTCCTGACTCTTTTCTCCTAATTCTTTCCT
The DNA here is from genome assembly GCA_006410635.1 of Cephalophus harveyi. Classification (NCBI taxonomy): domain Eukaryota; kingdom Metazoa; phylum Chordata; class Mammalia; order Artiodactyla; family Bovidae; genus Cephalophus; species Cephalophus harveyi. The sequence continues at coordinate 28,017 of SJYT01018080.1, read as the reverse complement.
GTTTGTTCTTCACCTCACTTCTATGTGTTTCTGATTCTGATTTACGCTTTGCCCCCCGTCCTGCGTCATTTCTGGTGTCTTTCACCTTATTGTGAGCGAGCGTGGGAAGGTCTGACTTGCCTGCCCATCACCCCCTCTTCTGCTTTGCAGGGACTGGGTTCCACTCCTCCCTCCTTTCTAAGGGAAGCTTTGCCTAGGGTTTGGCTTTAGTGCTTTGACGTGACGTCCGCTTTCCGGAACTGGAGAAGGTGGCGTGGCTCGGGGCAGCTCTGCCTTCCCAGAATCCCTCTGCGGCGGCTTCTCTTGGTAGAACCCGCCGTTGCTGGAGGAGGCCCGCAGCTCTGCCCTCTTTTCTCTGGAGTCCCCACCCCCTGCCCCCTCTGCGCTGCTTGACTTCTTTCGTATCTGCAGAAGCCCTGGGGCCCTGTCCCAGGAGGAAGCCGGGAAGGGGTGGACAGGCTCTCCAGAGGCTCCTGTGCCTCCTCCAGGCAGCCTTCAGGGCTTTCTGGGCTCACCGACCAGGCCCCGTGTCTTCTCTGTTTGGTTCACAGACCCCCCGTTACATCTTCCGTTCTCCACCTGGGCACGCACACCCGGCAGGTCTCACGGGTTCGTCCTCACCCACCTGGGGTCACGGGCGCCTTTTCGCTACTTTAGAGGCAAGCACTGCTCATCACTTTCTATCCTGCTGCCCCGTGGGCTGCCTGCTGTAGGTGCAGACTGCAAGATTCAGAAGCTCTCCCGAGACACAGCCAGGTCTGGCTGACTCTCTCAGTAAACTGGGAAAAAGAAAATGAAAGGAGATCAACCCTGAATTCTCATTGGAAGGGACGGATACTGAAGCTGAAGCTCCAGTGCTTTGGCCACCCGATGTGAAGAGCTGACTCACTGGAAAAGTCCCTGATGCTGAAAAGATTGAGGGCAGGAGGAGAAGGGGATGACAGAGGATGAGATGGCTGGATGGCATCACCGACTCAATGGACATGACTTTGAGTAAACTCCGGGAGCTGGTGATGGACAGGGAAGTCTGGTGTGCTGCAGTCCATGGGGTCAGGAGGAGTCAGACATGACTGAGCGACTGAACAACAAAAAATTAATCTCTAAACGCTTCTTGCCGAAAGGATCGGGGCCAGAACGAATCCGGAGGCTGCGGAACTCTGCTCCTGTGTCTTAAGTGCAGCCGTTCATTTCAGGGACAGATTCTGCTGCTTCTGAGGCCAGTTTAGAAGAAATCTCAAATGAGGACATTCCGACTTTTAAATCAGGAACAAGCAAGCAAGGAAGACATTCCATCTCAAACCTGCTTCTCTACCTAGTATCAGCAACACTTGCCCTCCTGCAAGAGCACTCCTGCTGGGTGAATACAAATTCCAACCCCGTCTCGAGACCACAGACAGGACTCCAGGGCCCCAGCGCCTCCTGCGCTCCTGTGACAAGGTCCACCAGCAGAATAAATATTTTTCCTTCAACCGCTGAAGGAAACACGGCTCCTTGGCTGCGTCTCCTGTGGAATTTGCGTTTAGTCTCTGAGCTGTTTCCCATACGTTCAAAGACCTCTTAGCGTCGCCAACACTGAGACGAAGTGGATCTTGGGATGTCGGTTGTTTTCTTTTTCTGCTTTTCTTACAGAGATTTTGATGTTCTTGGTTTACAGAACTTTCAAAGTTTGCTTTTTGAAATTATGAAATGATTCCTCTTGACATAACTCAGAAAAATGGGAAAATCCAGAAAAAGGCAAAGAGGAAAGTAAAAATCAACTACAATTATAGAATATCAAAGTTTATATTGTGTTTTCATCCCCCCTTTTTTTTTTCAAATAACAATGAGGCGATCATCTTAGTAACTAATATGAATTCCAGGCACCGTCGCAAGCAGGGCCAGTGACCACAGGGCCTGAACTGCTCCAGTCTGTGTCGCCCTCTGTACAACCTAAAGCTAAGAACGTTCTATGCCTTTAAATGCTTTTTTTCAAAAAGTCAAAATAAGAGTATTTCACGACATGCAGAAATTAATTGGAATTCAGATTTTTGCATCCCCAAATAAATCCTCTCGGCACAGTCCCCGCCTTTGCTTACAGAGCACCTGTGGCTGCTTGAGAGCAACACCTGATTCAGTCCGCTTGTGAGGGAGGCCTCGCAGCCCCCAGGGCTGAAGACGCCCATGACCTGGGTCGGGCGAATGCCAGCCGACTCAGGGCTGTGCTCTCTGCTCGTCCTTCCTCCCCACAGTTCTGGGAGGCAGGAGCTGGTCTCGTGACCTGGGTCGGGCGAATGCCAGCCGACTCGGGGCTGTGCTCTCTGCTCCTCCGTCCTCCCCACAGTTCTGGGAGGCAGGAGCTGGTCTCATCTGCATTTCACACGCAGCACGTGAGGCTTAGGGATGCAGTGACCTCCGCACCAAGTGCTCCCCCCCGGCGGCCAGGCTACACTTCCCCTGGGCTGGGTCACTTGACTGCCCCCCTGGATATTTTATGTGTGGTATGTTTGTGCATTTAAAGCATATGAGAGATTATGTGGCTTGAGTTTAATCTAACTGCATATTTTTGTGGTCCCATGGTGCTGACCAATGTTTAAGATGACGAAACTCCTACAGTGCTTTGGGAGCACCCTTGAGGAAATCAAAGAGCATCATTGTGCTGCGGGACTTTAAGTTATTTTCAATTTTTCACTATGAAAATGACATCCGGCCCTCCCTGGGGGCTCGGTGGGAGAGAGTCCTTCTGCCCGTGTAGGAAACGTGGCCTGGGAAGGGCTCACACGTCCCGGGGCAGCTGAGCCCACACACGACAGCTTCCAAAGCCCTGCACCCTAGCCCGGAGCTCCCAACAAGAGAAGCCCGCGCCCCGCGGTAGCGAGTAGTGCTGCCCGCTGCCCCCGAGAAAGCCCGGGCACAGACGCCCAGAGCCAGCACAGCCACGCCCGTACGCAGCGGCGCTCGGCGAGCGTCTGCCTGCATCCCTGCCGAGGGAGTTTCCGTCCACATCTACAGCCTCCACTTGGCCACACTCAGCTTCCCCACGTCTCCGGCTCCTGCGCTGCGCTTCTCTGGGTGTCTCCAGGCGAGGCGGCCCTGCCTCCGTCCCTAGGTGGAGGCTGTGCGAGCCTCTGTCCACCGGCCCTAGGCAGCGTCCACCCTGCTCCAAAACCCCCGGCAACCCCTGGAGGGCCAAGTCAGAATGTCCTGACTAGTGATGCCTTTGCTTGCGAATGAGATGAAAGTCTTTTTCTTTCTGACATTTTTGGGTTTGTCAGCCAAAATGATTTTTGTCAGCCAAATGATTTTTTGGCTCATGTTTTCTGTTGCTTTTTTGTTAGTCTTGTTGACAAATGTATATACAAAAGAACTCCTCCTAGTAAATGTATTAACCTTTTTTCTGTCACATTTGCTAAAAAATAAATTTCTCTGTTGGTGACACTGGCCTTTTAATATTAAGGTGTTTTACAATGCAGATTTTTTTAAATTTAATGTCGTTAATTTGGGTATGTTCCTGGTGCTTTTCCACGTAGAATGTTCCAGCTCGCTCAGAGATTAATGAATATCCACATGACAGTCTTCTGCTTCTCTTTATCGTGGTTTTCTTTTTTGCATTTCCTGAAGCTCTATCCCCTTTTTTCTGTCCAATCCTGTGTGTCCCTAACCCCTGTCAGCTGAGGCCGACCCTTGGAGCTGCAGAGGGAAGTCCCCCTCCCTTCCCTTTAGGCCGAGCAGGGTCTTTCCATGTGGGTTGCTGCCTGGGGGAAAGGGCTCGGAAGGGCAGAGTTCCCTGATACCCAGATTAGGTGATAGTGTCCTCCTCCGGGTCCACCTTGGACCCCCACGATGACCGTGTTAGAAGCGCTGACCTGGAAGTTTGGACGGATGCCTTCACTGCTGGGGTCTCAAGGGCCCAGGATCTTCTCAACGCTTTTCTGCATTTTGTCATCTGCTCCTCACAGCAACACAGGCTAGAACAAAATCAAGCGAAGCTGACCCACTGGGCCCCGAATGAAAACAGGAGGCATTTCAGCAGGTGCCTCCACGCCACAGGGACTGGGCTCCGGGAGGCTCTCTCGCTTAGGAGACGGGGCCACAGGGCTCCATAAGGCGATCACGGGGTGAACAGATGGACCTGGGCTTGGCTCCGTCAGACTCTGGATTCCAGAATCAGACCAGCGCTTGACCCAGACACATCCGGCCTCTGTGCCTCGTCCTCTAAGCCACAGGACGTGGGTCCAGCAAGGCCCCTCCCCTGGCTGCCGGGCCTGCACCCGCCCGTGTTCACGAAGGACGTCGGGAAGCACAAGCACATGTGGAGAGCCAGGTGACCGTGGCAGGACTGGGCCGTCCTGAGGGCACTTCCTCAGGAAAAGCAGCTGTCTGACGCCAGCATCTGCGCAGCAGGCTCAGCTCTCTCTTCGTGCAGCTCTGGGGCCTCTAAGGAAGCTGGGGTCTGAGACAGGCGGACGGGCATCAGGGGGCAAGGGTGCCTCTGAAGTGGAAAATCAGAACAGCTGAGCAGTCATCTCCTAGAGTTTTATCTAACGGGAAACAAACGGGGTTGGGTTTGGGGGGGAAAGTGACACATTCTAATTTATCAGGATATCCTGAAATTATTCAGAATATATAAAATAAAAATTCATGGCAGTTAAACCTCAGTTTCATAAAATCAATCTTTTTACAAGAGAATGAGTTTCAGAAGACTGATGAAAGCGCGCTGCGCCTTTTATTTTTAGCACGTTAAGAAAATCCGAGGAGCACCCCCGTTTGTTTTCCACACGAGTTTAGAAGCCTCTGCGTTTCCCCCAATCCCCCTCCACCCCTGTCTCTCCCCCTCGATTTCTGCTTATAACCTTCACAATGCTTTCCTGAGCATGTGCTATAGCTCTCTCCCCCTTTTCTTTATCTCCTTGTTCCTACAAGCTGGCCTGAATAAAGGGGTCATTATCAGCAGGCCCACAAAGGACCCAGACACCCTCAGTCCAACTGCTGTGCAGATGAAATATCGATCATCCCCCGGGAGTCACAGGGCCCCATGAAAGGAGCGGAGGAGGCCAGCGGAACTGCCACGCCGGCCACAAACGCGGCATTCAGCAGCGCGGGGTCCGGCCGCCGATTATAATTACCGCCGACAACAATAAACGTCAGGGCTGCCTCTATCTATTGGCCGCGATCAATGACCGTCTGTGGGTGACACATTGAAACTTCATCTTACAAACCAGCACCCTGATTGGGTTATTTGCTTCCTTCCAGGGACTGCCGAGAATTAACCCCGGAGCTGCCTGGGGCCCCCGCGTGTCCACTGGCCGCAGGGCGCAGGGCTGGGGAGGGTGCAGGACAGCGTGGGCGAGAAAGCCGGTGGTCGTGGGGGCCTCACAGGTCAGCACCGGGCGGGCCCCTCGGAGGAGGAACCCTCGGAGGAGGGGGAGGGAAGAGATGGGGGGACAGTGTCCTTTGGGCCAACCCAGGACCTGACCTTGGGCACCAAGAGCCCTGCCGTGGGCAGCAGCGGTCACTTTGGACCCTGCAAACTGGCCAACCTGACTCTTCAGACCCTGGTACCCTGCACACCCAAGGAGGCTAAAGATGACTCGGTTCTCACTTGTCACTAAAAATGGAGTCTCGCAAGCCCGCCTCCGTAAAGGAAAAGGCTGAAAACTCTGCCACAAAGAAACTGAGCCCTCAGCGTGGACACTCCTGCCCCAGGGCGGGCGGGGGGCGATGGCGACCAAGGGAAGGTCTGCCGACTGCCCCCAGCCGGCCGCCAGCTGGTCAGAAGGGCCCTGCACGGGGCCGGGAAGGCTGGTCTCATGGAAGGTCGGCGTGGCAGGTGCCAACGCTCCATTTCTGTGCCCCTATTTTCTCCCCACCTTGGAGATGGCAGCGTGTGCCGTGTGCCCCTCTGAACAAGGCAGCTGTGTCCGTGAACGCAGGCCAGTCTGTCTTCCTGGCCGGCCTACCACAACCCCGAGAACCATCTTCTCGGGAGAGCCCTGCCCGGGCGCAGCAGGCCGAGGTCCCGTCTGTGTCCTTGCTGGCCGCCCTGCCCTGTCTCCGGCCGTGCCGGTGGTCCCTTCCCCTGTGACCGCCCCCCTCTCCTGGGAAAGCACTCGCCTGCCCCTGCCCCCAGCCGGAGCCACGGGGCGTGGAGGGTGTCTGGCAGGAAGGGCGGTGGAGGGTGCTCTCGGCCCTCAGGAGAGTAGGGAGCAGGGGCTTCGGGGCTGGCTGCAGACACCCAGCAGCTGAACCCAGGCCCTCACGCGGCGTCTGGGAAGAGGAGGCCCACAACAGCGGGAACCCTTCACGTGTTGAGTGCCACGTCCTGTATCCAGGGAGGCTGTAGGTCTAGCAACTGCGGGCTCTACTTATTTGTCTAATTTTTATTTTATTTTGGAGTTTAGTTGGTTAGCAAGGTAGAAATAGAGGCACAGACGTAAAGAACAAATGTATGGCCGCCAAGCCGGGAAAGGAGGGTGGGATGAACTGGGAGATTTGGGAGACTGGGACTGACACGCATACACTATTGATACCACCTGCAAAATAGAGAACTCGCGCGAGAGAGCTCGCTGTTCAGCTCAGGGAGGTGGGCCTCGTGCTCTGTGGTGACCGCAGCGGGAAGGAGGTCAGAAGCGGGGCGCGCGCGTGCACAGCTGGCTCACGGTGCTGCGCGGCAGACGCTAACAGAGCACCGTGAGCCGCCTGCGCGCCAAGAAAAGGTAACAACAGAAAAGACGGAAAGAGCAGCGTGTTAGTTTCAGGCATACAGCAAAGGGATTCAGCTTCGTATATATGTGTGTGTGTGTACATATACACACACACACATATATATGGGCTTCCCTTGCAGCTCAGTTGGGAAGGAATCTGCCTGCAATGCAGGAGACTCTGGTTCAGTTCCTGGGTGGGGAAGATCCCCCGGAGAAGGGCATGGCAACCCACTCCAGTATTCCTGCCTGGAGACTCCCGTGGACAGAGGAGCCTGGCGGGCCATACAGTCCGTGGGGTCGCAAGAGTCAGACATGACTTAACTCCTAAACCACCACCATATATACACACGCAGACACACACACACGCGGAATCTATTTCTTACTGCATTTTACTGGACTAGATCACTTATTCCGTTAAAGGAGCGGAAATGAGACTCACAGCCGCACCCAGGCGCTCGACGCCGCGGTCCGCAGGACGCCTGTCCTAACACCCGCCGTGGGGTCACACGGCCAGCAGCCTCTGCTCACTGCTTTGTTCGGGGCGTGGCCTCCAGGCTCTTAATCGAGGGAACGCCCAGCCGTCCTCCGGGGAAAACGTGAGGCCAGCGCCTGCGTCCCCACAGGGTGTGTGCATGCGCATGGCCCTGCGGCTGCCAGCCCTGGGTGCACGGGAGGGCATTGTCCCGTGTGACCCCGACGCCCGTCCAGGAGACAAACCAGCTCATCCAGAAGCCCCAGAGCACTGAGCGCTGGGTGGAAAGCTGTGTCTTGAGGTCAGGTGTAACAACACCTGGATACCAGCCGTTATGGTGGACAGGGCAGCTCCACCCCGGTGACGCCGGCTGTCAAAACAGAGGGAGCCATTTTCCAGGCTTTCTTTTGCCCAAACGACGTAAGATTTTCTTTCCACTTTTCCCTGCTATGATTTCAGACTTGGACACCATCTCTACTGCACGTTGCTAGAACCAGACCATTTTTTAAATTAATTTTTAATAATGTGTAATAATCTGAGTGGCCCTGGTCTGTGTGCAGAATTAGAATTCCTCTGATAGAAAAAGAAATATTTGTGCAGAGTTTTATGAGCAGAGTTGACCTGAGGCTTCCCGAGGCTGGTGCAGAAATTGCCGCCCAGACGGCTGTTAACCCTTCCCTGCTTGGGCGGCCTTCGGCTCGGCTTCCCCAGGCTTGGCCGGAGCATCCAGCCGCTGCAGTTTTATTAGATGACGCACACTGCAGGAAGAGCCTCCTAGATATTAAGAGAGGCTCTGAAATTGAACCTGGGCTTTATTTAAAAATGCCCAGAGACCATGAGGTCACAGGTCAACCCTGATATCCCAACAGGCACAGAACCTCACCTGCGGCAGAGACCGAAAACTGATGTGCCGGCTTTCTGCTCCGAATGCAGGAGGCCAGGACCCGGTGGCGGGTCGCACCTGTCCCCGGCCCTGGAGACGTCCCTCTGGGGCCTGTCACTGGGGACAAGGGGAGGGGGCCCCTTGTAATGGGGGTCATTACTGCATCAGGCACGAGGTCGGGGGTCCCACCTCTTCCAAGAGGGCCCAGATCACAGGTGCCCGTGAGGGTTAGGAAGAAGGCTTATGCTCCCCTGAAATAAACAGAAGCAAGAACCCGGCCGCTGTCATCGGTGTGCTAATCTCCAAGACCTTCCTGTCCGGGAGAGCATCTTGCCCTAGTGATGGGCTGACACCCGTCACCCTGCCCTCGTTCTGATCGTAGTTATGCTTGGATGACTTCCAGTGACTCCAAAACACTGAAGGTTTGGCTTCAAAACTATTCTTCTTAAAACCAGGTTGAAAATAGCTTCATTTCCAGCCCCCGTTCCCCAAGGGGAAGGGCAGACCTGAAACCGCAGCTATGAGGTTTCCAAGGAGCCGCTGAGGGCGGTTTGTTCTCTCTCGTCAGCCCTTTAGCCAAGGTCCCTCTGGGCCTCAGCATCCTTTCCCGGTGTGAACTATTTCAATGTGACGGTCGTGGAGCAGTGGCTGGGTTATTAAACAGAACACACTGCTTGCTGAAAGTCTGAAACAAGAGCAAACCCTGTAACTGACCTTTGAAAGCCTCTGTCAATTTTCAACCTGAGTTTTGGAGCAGATCCTATAAAAATTTTTGCTAACCAAAAATTTAAAGTGATTCCGATTTATCTTGTTTACCCACAATGACCAGCTATTTTAAATCAGGGGCTGTTTTTCATCAGAAATAAATACAGGTGACTGTGGAACCTGGGGGGCTTGCTTATTTCAGCAGGGAGATGTCCTGAGTTCGGCCCACTGGTTCTGATCACCTGAGACAGCATCCCACCCCCGTCTCGGGAGCCCTGCTAGGCACACGCAGGTACCCCCGGTGTCTTGGAGCCACACAGAGGGCCCCCTCAGGCACCCAGCCCCTCAGAAGTATATGCCAGGGACCGATGCTCAGCAGAGCTGTGGCTCCAGCCTCCCAGTGTCCACGCTCCGATGCTCCTCCCGGACATGGTTCCCCCACCCCAGGCCCTGGACTGGCTGGAGCAGCAGGGCCTCGGGAGCACTGTGACGCCTGGTGACACCAGGACCTGCTGTCCACGGCCTCCAGCTGGGGAGAGAAACGGTGATGAGCCATCTCACACTGCGCGTGTTGAACCCCATGCACGGCCTCCCCTGCTGTTGTCTGCAGGACTCGGGAGTTCTCGGTGGTAGCGAGGTCTCACTTCTCCTGCGACCACCGCAAAGTCCCAGCAGGGCAGTGGGAGTCTCAGCCCGGCCTGGGGGCTGCAGCGCCCCACACCGAGGCCCCACAGGAGCCCCCTGTGGTCTCTGCATCCTGACGCCGCCTCCCAGCGCATCCGTGCCGCTGGGCTCTCGTCCTGGCACCTGAACCAGCGCGCTCATAAACTCTGCTCTCTGCCTTCCTCGGGGGACTGCTGGATACCGCCTCCCTTGACGGTCCCCCAGCCCCGGCAGAGACCTCAGCAGGGGCTCAGGCCAGGCTGCCCTCCAGGGAAAGCCTTCCCTCCCTGCTGTGACCCCTTGTCGGTCTCCAGCTCCACAGCAGAGCCTGGGCCGAGCCTGGGGAGGGGCCGGGCCGCATCTGGGGTACAGCGTGTCGTGCGGATGCCCCAGTTCAGGGGCGGGAGGGCAGGACAGTGGCCTGGCCACTGAGAACAGCACAGCCAGGGCACCAACACGGACACAGCGACATCACCTCCGAGTACCCCTTCCCTCCCCTCCGCCAGGCACACCTGCCCCACCGCCCAGCAGGACCAGAGCTGGAGGGCGGGAAGTTCTCTATGAGGGCCGGTGGACCGTCATGGGGGAGGCATCAGACAGCGCCCTGTGGGAGGCAGCAAGGAGGATTTATGAGCGATCAGGCAGGTGGTTGTGCCTCCCATGGACCCCCCGGCTGAAGGCAAAGGAGGGTGCTCCCCAGGAGATGGGGGAGCACAGGAGAGCCATGTGGCCCCTGGCCACGGCCTGGCCCCTGGTGTGGACCGCAGCCAGCCTGGACAGCCCTGCTGGGGGCAGTGAACACTGGCCTCTCTCCTCTGCCCTCCAGTCTCTCCTGACGCCTTACTGGCCAAACCCGAGGGGAAGCAGCCTCCCGAAGCTCCAGGCAGGTGCAGAGCATGGGAGGGGGCAGGGGTGGGGGGCAGGCAAGTGGGAAACAGCTGCCCCGGGGGCCTTTCTCCCCCAGCTGGAGCAGAGAGACACCAGGCGGGAAGGGCGAGGAAGTGCAAGAGACTGTTAGTCGCTCAGTTGTGTCCGACTCTTTGCGACCCCATGACTGCAGCCCACCAGGCTCCTCCATCCATGGGATTCTCTAGGCCAGAACACTGGAGCGGGTAACCGTTTCCTTCTCAGGGATCTTCCCAACCCAGGGAGCGAACCTGGGTCTCCTGCACTGCGGGCAGATTCTTACCCGGGGAGAACAACCGGGCGTGTCTTTCCTTTACTGAACTTTCAAACTGGATGCAGCCTGAAATGTCTGTTTGAAAGGTTGTACGGCCATCCAAAGCTTATTTTTTAGCTAAAACATACTACACTCAAGGGGCCGCTGGAGGGGCAGAGTCAGCCTGTGTGAACAGCAGTGGGCCCCAGCCTGGGGACCCAAGCCGGTACATGGTCTCACGGACCTACATCCAAACTGCCTTGTCCTCCCAGAGACCCCTGTGCCCCTGGAAAGGGTTTACGTCTCAGTTTCCACACCATCTAAAGTGAAGCCAAAATCCCACAGAAACGAGAGGCCTCATACCCTTCCTTGGAGCAAGGAGCTCGTCAGGAAGGAAGAGCACGGGATTGGAACATGATTACGTTAAACCACCTCCCCGCCCCCGCTGCCCGCGTGAGCACACTCTCTACCAGGCCGACAGAGAGGCCCTGGGTGAGACGCGCCCGCTGCCTGGACCTTTTCTGCTCTGGCTTTGTTGCTGTTTCCGCGTCGCCAGCACTGAGTGTCTGAGGCTCTGCTTTGTGCCAGACACGTTGCCAGGGCGCAGGCTGGCAAGCGTCTCGGCGCCAAGGAGGAGCTCGCCTCCGGGACCCAGCACACCCATGCGCCCAGCTCCCGACTTATGCATCTCTTGTGGGATCAGCAGCAGTGCCCTGCGGCCCTGGGAAGATGAGGTGGGTGCACCAGGCCTAGGCCGACAGAACTAACACTTTACAAAGGCTCATAGCTGGAGCCCAGAAAAGCCAGCGGGGCCCCAACCTTCTGACGTTTGACCCACGGACCTAATGATGCTAACTCTCCTTTATATAGAGTGCTGCATACTTCATATAACTGTGAATAAATAACTATCAAATTGAAAAAAGAAAATCAAAGAGACACAAATGTTCAGGCCGGAGGAGCGACCCAAGAGAATATTGACTTTCTTTTATTTCTAGAAGGTTTGAACATTGTAGATTTACTCACTCAGTCCCAATAAACCTAAATCGTTAAGGAAAAAACAGAAAGGAAATGGCTTTCTAGAGATGTGGAAGCAAATCTAAGTGTATATTTTGCCTTACAAGAATGTGACATTTCAAAGTAGAACTTACATATTATAAAATATTTAATACTTAAATACTAACCTTTCCCAAAACTTCCACTCTCAACCTGTCTTATTTCCAAGAAGAAACAGCTCTCCTGAAGGAAACCACAGTGGAGCCTTAGGCTGAAAATTAAAGGGCCACCGACGGAGTCAGGCCGGGGCGGCTGCCCGGAACGTTCCTTCCGGCCGCGTACGGACTGTGATTTGACAAGGAAACGGCGACAGAGTGCGGCCCAGCCCGGTGAGTTTCCAGCCTCTCACCGCCTCCAGTGCTGGTTTAGCCACTTTGGAGTCTTTCTGACCGGGAATCAGACGGGGAATTCCAGAGTCTCAGGGCCAGCGAGGAGAGGGCACGCCTGCAGGGTAGGCTGGGGTCAGGTCTGGGGACTTTGAACCAGTGTTTCTAAGTGGGGCGATCGGGTTCCTCCAGAAATATTCTCCATCACTGCCCGTCCTAACCGTGGACCAGGAGCGCGGGAACACACCTCCCTCCGGGCTCCTCCCAGCGGCCGAGGGACCTGCGGCGGGGGTGGGGGGCCGAGGAGGAGATACCCAGCAGCTGGGTGACCTCTGTCGCCAGGCGAGAGGTGCCCAGTGATGTGAAACAGAGACACCTGCTGGCGGCCACACCCCGGGCCCGCTCCCGGCTCCTTGCCCCCGCAGACCGGGCCGTTCTGAGCTGCCCTCAGGCTGGGGTGGGAGCGTGGCATCCCACGGGCTTCCACGCACACGGGCTGCTCTGAAATCCGCAGGACAGAGCGAGTTTCCCCCCAAACCTCTGCTCGGGGAGTCCAGCACATCCCCGTGCGGCCCTCCCTGGGGACCGGCAGACAGAGCCCCCCGACGGCCCAGATCCCGCCTGCTCTTGTTCTATTTCTGTGTGCATGAATCTCGTTTACGGAGGAATCGTGGCCACGGGGCACCCACGTGTCTGTGCAGTTGCTTCGTGAGCAAAGAGACCGGGCCGTGCTCTGCGTCTCCAGAGGGGTGAAACGCCACCCCCAGGGGTGGCGGGCAGGAGAGCTGAGGCCCACACTCTGGGGAAGCGGCTGTGCCTCCAGCCCCTCGGTCAGTCTGCTCCGCACCACCCAGGGCCCCCCGACACACGGCAGGGGTGGCCTTGCAGCCTCCCTGGCTTCCCGCCGAGGCCGCCCCCTTCCACGTCTCAGCACCAGCAGCTCCCAGAGCGAGCTGCGTGGAAGCGCGGGGTCTGGGCCCCGGCGAGGCCGGGCTGTTTCACTGACTCGTCACGCAGTTACGGCTCCTTCCTCCCAGGCTGCAAGCCCGTCTGAAGAGCTGCAGAGCTCTGCCTCCCGGGGTCACTGGATGGGGCCCTCTTGGGGTCTGCATCGGCCAAGCCCGCTGGGAGGGCTGCAGTCAGGAGGGTGAGGGGTGACGTCCCTGCCCCCCGACTCCACCGGGCCTGGGAGCCCAGTTCCCTCCACCACGGCCACTGCCCAGCGAAGCGGAGAGAGAGAGCGCCTCTCCCTGGTCCCCCGGGAAGGGGTTCAGACATTCTCAGCGCTCAGCCCGCCTCTCCACTGAAGTCCTGAGGCTCTGGCCCGCCCTGGCCCGGGGCTCGCAGCTGGCAGCCCCAGCTGGACACGGGCCGGTGTGCATGCCACCACCCTGCCGGTGTCCCTTCTCAGGGCTCGGCCCGAGCAAGGCCGCCCACTCGGGTCTAATTGTTGAAATGTATGCTTCGTCCACATGAAACAATGGCTCCCAGAGAAAATAAAACACCCCACGGAGGTGCTGAGTTGTGAAAAGAGCGCCTGTTTGGGAGCCTGGTTTCCTGAATAGACTTGTTAAATACCATGGCTGATGGATACGGAGTGG
>SJYT01018080.1:0-14286 GCA_006410635.1 Cephalophus harveyi | reverse complement strand
GCAGTCACCCAGAGACACACACCGCTGAATTCCTGTTTTATCCGCGCTGGTGTGCCCGCGCCCGCTGGGGCCGTCTCTGCGATGCCACGCAGTTAGGGGGACGCGATGTCCACGCTCCCGGCAGTGTGGGGGCCACAACCACCCGCCCCGCCCCCTGCACTGGGCAAGTCCCCCAGCGCCTGTGTCTCCCCCCAGGAGAGGCGCACCGCCGCGGAGGGAGGGGTCCCTCCGTGGGGGTGCGGCCGCGGCCCCTCCTGTCTGCCGGCCTCACATCTCCACTTGGGGAGAACAGGCAGCATGTCAGAGGGCAGGCTGAATTCAACGTGGCCGACGTCACCCTGTTCAAGTCCATCTCTCCTGTCTCGCTCAGAGGTGGCTTGTGCCCCACACTCGGGAGGCGCCGTCTGTCCAGGCCGGGTCCTGGAGGCTGAAGGGCAGTTTGTCCCTGGGTCTGCCCTCCCCTGGGCTCCGGTGAGTCACACCTCTGATCACTGCTCAGGACAAGATCCCAGGGTCCCTCCCACCGCTCAGAACGTGAGACAGCGATAGAGCTCAGCGTTGTCCGCGGTCCCCACGGCCAGCACCCTGCCCAGGCTCCTCCTCGCGTGACTGGGTGCAGGCACAGACTCCCCGGGGCTCCCTGCCCCCGGCGTGGCCCCCGCAGACCCTCCTCCACCTTGCTGGTGTCACAGCACGGCCCTCTGGGCTCCAGACCTCCAGGTGGCCGAGCATCACTTGGGATCAGAATCCTGGGTCCGCCTCCCGTTCCCATAGACCCCCTTCCTCGCAAGGTGCATCTTTCAGTCTCCTCCCCTCCCCCTGGACCACCAGCCCCATCGCCCTGCACCTGCAGAGCCACACTGGGGACCACCAGCCCAGCTTCCTGCTCCAGGAGGCTCTTTCTAGACCCGGGCCCCTGTCCTGCCGCTCCCTGCCCTCCCTGTGTATCGCCGGCAGGGGGACATCCGCTCACCGGGCTTGTGTCCGTCTCAGGCCCAGACCGAAAGCAGCAGGCGGGCACAGCGGCCCTGCCCTGCCTCGCCTCCTGTGCCCACAGCTTCCTGGGCAGGCCCCTGGGTGGCATGTTGGGAATGTCCCCTGTGGGGGTCGAGAACAGGCTGGGGTGCCGTCAGCCCAGCAGCCCCTGGAGCGCTGCAGGGGGGTGGGGGCGGCGGCGCGAGACATGCCCACCACCGGGGGTGGCAGAGAGAGGGCTCAGACTGTCCCCGGCCCGGCCCCCGTCCGCTTTCTGTCCCCTCATCTACGATACACCTGCTCAGTTGCATCAAATCCTGACTTGGATCTGGGCCAGGTACCCACAGCCACAGTAAGTGGTGTTTGTGCAAAGGGACAGACAGTCGCAGCCCCTTGGGCTAAGAACAAGCTGACTCTCCTCTGCAAGCCAAGAAACGCGACTTTAAAGCCATCCGAGTCACCCGCCCCGGGCCGCCTTCCGTCTGGGTCATTGTACACAGACGCCATCGCAGTGACAGGCTCACAGCTGGAGCTTGCGTGTCGGTTCCCGCTACAAACCTTTCACTCTTTCCTGGGTGCACACTCGAGGTCCAGGAATGGTTTCCCCCAGAGGCACCTGGTGACGGTTTCATCAGTGAGATTTGTGCTTGTTGACACTGGGTTCCTGAGAAAGAGTTGGGAACACACGGGGCCTTGGCACTGCCTTGGAAGTTGCTCACCCGGGGGCACCTGTCTCACCTTGGTTGCGTCTCACCTGGGTCACCTGTCTCACCTCGGGTACCTGTCGTCTCACCTGGGTCACCTGTCTCACCCGGGGCACCTGTCTCACCCGGGGCACCTGTCTCCCCTGGGGTCTCTGGCCTGCTTCTCTGACACGCATGGCGTCTGTGCTGCTTCATAATTGCCCAGACATTTGTCTTTGTTTTTTTTTCCTGTTGAACATTTCTGAAAAAAAAGAATACTAACTCAGCTAATCCGAGACTTATTTTTTACTGACTTCATCATTCTCACCGCATTGAAGCTTGCCTGGCTCACTTTTTAATCAAATGGTTTATTAGCCTAATTCCAAAGGTTCCTATTCATGTTCCCCCTCTGGCATTAACATGCTGCGCTTTTTTAAAACAACCTATATCTCTCCCTTTGTGTTTTAGGGCTGCTTATCCCAGCTTCTCTGTCTGATGTGCTCGTGGCTAACCACGTCCTTCAGCTCTGACGGCCGCCGCCTCCCACCCCTCCATGCTGGGCTTGGCCACTTCTGACGTCCACTTTGCACCCTCTCTCTTTCTCCGTTTCTCTCCATTTCCCATGACACGGGAAGAAAGGTGACGTGTCAGTGCCTCCAGACCACACGTGAGTGCAGATGTTTAACCCTGGGTCTTGCAATGTGCTGTAATGTAAAAGCACATCAGTTAAGACTTGAAATGATAGCACGTGTGAAGGGGCTATATCTCAGCTTGCATTCTTCTCTGTCCATGAAAAGCAACTTTCCCAAGATTATGCCGTGTGTCAAGACCTCACGTTTCCCTGGCGAAGCATCTTGCCTGTGGGGTCTCAGCTCTCTCGTCTTGTCTCTCTCTCTACTAAAGCCCTATCCCATGGACCTTTCAAGTTTGAGACATTTGAAAATAAAATCAGGGAACAGGTCTAAACATGTTTCCCACTTTGAGCACTTGGTGGAAGTTGGGCTTCTTTGAAACACATCTCAAAGAGGGAGGGTGATTTATTCAGCGTGTTGGCATACTGATTAATGTCAACGTTAGGCCTGTTTCTTAAGTATCCTCCCCCACTCCAGGTGCCCTGCTCAGGCCGCCCAGGTGAGCCCAGTGCAAGGACATCCCCTGGGCACCTAGCCACACCCTGAGAGAAAGCAGACAAGAGCCGGGCTGTCCCCCATGCTCCTGCCTCCACCGGGCACTAGGGCTGGAATCCCATCCAGTTTGCAGTCAGAAACAGGGCCGTCCTGTGAGCGCTGCGTGCTTCCCACACGGACGCATCATCAGAGTGAAGGGCGCCAAGGTCGCTGAATGCCTGATGGTGGGAAAAAGAAAGGCTCCCGCCACCGCAGACCTGCGTGTCACACGCCTGACACACTCTCAGGCATGAGCTATTTGTTTGAGTTGAAATCAACCACTGATCATTTCTAAAGAAATGAGCTCTTAAGTGGTTTAAAGTAAAGCAAAATGTTCCAGATTATTATTGTGATCACAAGCATGTCAGAAAAACAACAGGGCTCTAAGTCTATTCAAAACAACAACAACAAAAATCTTCCAAGGAAAGAGTTGTTAAAGGATGGGGGAATCCTTAAAGGTCCTGAGAGTGTTCTAGTTGTACATCGTTCATACCAACGTGTCCTGACAGTTCATTCCAGGTCCCTCTCTGTCTAGGGATCCAATACGTCATGTCAGTTTCTGCTGGGAAGAGAGAGCTGGGAGGCATGGGAGGTGGGCACGGCCTCCTCATTCTGACCGGGGTGGGGGCCATCCCCGGGCCGGAAATGCTGCTGGCTCCCCAGGTGAGGGAGGCAGAGCCTGAGGAGCCCAGTGATTCCTCTTGGTTTTCAGGGTAAATGTGAGTCGGCATTTGATCTTTGGTCTCTGCTTCCTCCTGTTGCCAACCTGAGAGAATTAGAATGCATTAGGCCTGAAATTAATGGAAAGGAAATCTCACCTATGAAAGATGAACACATAGTCCAGATACAGGGAGGAACCTCAAGAGTTCTCCCAACCAGCAAAACCTCCAGCCTGGTCTCCACTAAGTAGAATTTCTAAAAACATGATGGTGAACCCAGGTTTCCTCACCATTTCCCAAAGAAGTGTGTGGAATAACGGAATCAATGCCAGTAAATGGGATTTTCAGAGTTCTGCTTAAACTCTTAAGAGGCTGGGAAATAGTTTTCAACTACTTCCAAGAATTTGAGACAAGCTTCCCAGGTGGCTCAGTGGTAAAGAACCTGCCTGCCGATGATGGAGCACAAGAGACGAGGTCGATCCCGGAGCTGGGAAGATCCCCTGGAGGAGGGAACAGCAGCCCACTCTGGCATTCTTGCCCGGAGAATCTCATGGACAGAGGAGCCTGGCGGGCTACAGTCCTTGGGGTTTCCAAGAGTTGGACACAACTGAAGAGACTTAGCACACACGCACACATTTATGCATAAGTGGTCCCCAGGCCAAACACAGGTGACCTGATCCCGAAGAGAGCCAGCCCCCTCCAGACTTCCAGACTCTGCGTCGCTTGCAGTCCTCACGTCCTGAGGCCCCTGACAGGCGGCGGTTTGCTCCTTGCCGCTCGGCTTTTGACACGGGTGCTATTTCCTGCCGTACATGAGACCCTGTTGCGGGCGCCCTTGAGTGGTCTCTGCACAGGTGTGCATGTGGGTCTGGGGCTCAGTCAACCCCAGCACGTCCCTCCTCCCCCCCAGGAAGGGCATCTCCTTGCACACCCCTTGAGCACACGCTCAGCCCTGGAAATCCTCAGGGCTGCACACCTGTGTTTAGCCCCGGATCTGCATTGTAACACAGTTGGTCTTTACCACGCGCTGAGGCTGTCTCTAATGATGCTCACAGATTCCCCAAGGGCGTCTCTTGTTTCTCAGAAAGGACCCTCGGAGGAAGGGGGACAAACAGGGCCTCGGGCGGGCAAACCAGCTCCTTTACGCCCTGGCTCTGGGGCCTGATTCCAGCAGGAACGTGCAGAAAGGCTCTGGCCCGTGAGAACAGGCCGGCGTTGTGTGGAGCGGGGGAGAGGTTGGTTTGGATTAGCAAGCAAAACTGTGTCCTGTTTAAGAGCCCTTGATTCCAGTCGACTGTGTCGGATTGTTCAAAACACGAACATTGTGTGTGACTATTCATTTTTGTCACCTGCTCTTGATTAATCCCGTTCTAAATGGCGTCCGCGGACCCTGAAATCTCATACTACTTAATTAAATTAGTGACACAGTTGTCTCCCCGTTTCCCTATCAAAGGGCTGTGCTCGGGAGAAATAAAACCTTTGTTCCCCGCCACTCCGCATAATTTACACCCTCTTCTCCCCTTTTCTCAGCCAGCTCCTGGCTCAGATGCTAAATTGTAGCTGGTAATAGGGAGCTATTAGGTTACTGAAGCATGTCGGAGGAACAGGCAGTGCAGACCTGCCGAAGGGTGCGGGAGCCCACGCGGCCGCTGGGTCAGGAGTCCCGGCCAAGGGCGGGGGGGGCTGTGGACCCCAAGTCACACTCTCTGAGAGGAAACGTGGGGCCTTGGCGGGCGGAGGGGAGGGGAGAGCTGCTGCTGAATGGGGACGAAGGGAGAGCAGAGCCCAGCACCCCGCGCCACGCCTCCATGCCCGCAGCCCCGCGGGCAGAGGTAAGGAGGGTGTGGGGACCCGGAGCGACCCCCGGTCAAGATGAGGTGCTCCCGTGGCTGAACCTGCAGCAGGCGTGTCAGCTTGAAGTCACCCAAGTCAGCAGGCATCGGCGTCAACCATTTAAGTGAGCAGTGGAGCTGAGTTTTTCAACAGACAGTCCTAGATGCCCGGGATTACCAGCCTCAGGGTCTCACCGTATCCCCACCCCCGTCCGTGTCGACGTTCGGACGACACTGGCCTTGAGCTTTCTTGGTGTTACCACAGCTTATGCTGGCGTTTTGGAGGAGGGAGGCGTCTGACACACGCACAAACCCAGTCACACATCTGAACTTACCCTGTGCGTGCGTGTGTGCATGCATGCATGTGTGCGTGCTCAGCAGCTTCAGTCGTGTCTGACTCTTTGTGACTCCATGGACTGTAGACCGTCAGGCTTCTCGCCGCACGGGATTCTCCCCTCAGGAATACTGGAGTGTGTTGCCGTGCCCTCCTCCAGGAGACCTTCCAGACCCAGGGATCGAACCCGCAGCTCTTAGATCCTGCTGCATCGGCAGGTGGGTTGTTTACTGGCGCCACGTGGGAAGCCAGAACTTGCCTGTGTGCCATCATGCAAGCCAAATGAAGATGCACACAGGAGCTTTAACCTCCTCCTCTGGAGCCCAGTCCTTCCTCAAACAATGGGAACATCTGATAATTCAGCGACCTTAATGCTCCGCTGGGAGTGACACTGGAAAGTCCCCACAAGCCCATCAGGACTACCTTCAGTAGCCCCTAAAACGTACATAATGTTCTGTGTCAACTGTGGTTCAGTAAAACAGGAAAAAATCTTTTGAAGTAAAAACATTTTAACTGATACCCCCTGAAAATAGCAGTCCATTCAGTGTTCAGTCCCTTAAATCCAATATCATTTTACAAAATCATGTCACTGCCCCTGTTTCTCAAGGATATCATGAGCAGCTTCCTTGCATATCTTTGCCAACTAAGACCCAGTGTTTGGCACAAGGCTCTCTAGCTATCCTACCGAGAAAGAATTCCCCTTTCCAGCACAGCTTCTCATTCAGGCCTCCGCCTTCTACAGCTGGCACCTGGCTCATCTGGCTTCTTCCACAGCGTCGATTGGTTGTGCACTAACCATTCTTACGTGTCCACTGGGCTCCTGTGTCCACTTTCTGCTTTGCAGAATCCGTCGCTGGCCATTTCCAAAGCTGTCAGTGCTGCAAGATCCCATGACTGGTCGGAGAATATGCTGAAAACCATGAGCCTCAGAATTCTTTACAAGCTTCAGTTTGTTCAAGCTGCTGCAGCAAGCACCACAGATGGGGTGGAGAGTGGGAGGTGGGCTTAGACAACAGCATCTGTCCCCAGAGCTCTGGAGGCTGGGGGCCCCGGGGTGAGGGGTGGGCACATGTGGGGTCTGGCTGGTCCTGCTTCTTGGGTTGCAGATGGCCAACTCCTCGTCGCACCCTCACTGGGCAGAGAGGGCTCTCTGACTGTCTTTCCTTCTTCTAAGGACACGAATCTCATAGGTGGGCCCCACTCTCACAACTTCATCTAAATCTCATGGCCTCCCAAAACCCCCCTCCTAACACCTTCTCACTGGGGCTTAAGGCCTCGGTGAATCGAGGGCGAGGGGACAACCATCCAGCCAACAGCAGCAGTAGCGTGACTGTGCTTCCATCACAGAGCTGCGGAACAAGGGAGAGCGAATTCCCGTGTTGACAAGTTAATGGAGTTAAAAGACGCTGTTCACTGGCTCAGTCATGTCCGTTCTTTGCAACCCCCTGAATTCCAGCACACCAGGTCTCTCAGCCCTTCACTGTCTTCCAGAGTTTGCTCAAACTCACGTCCTTTGAGTCAACAACACCCCCCAACCACCTCATCCACTGTTTCCCCCTTCTCTTCCTGCCCTCAGTCTTTCCCAGCATCAGGGTCTTTTCCAATGAGTCAGTTCTTTGCATCAGATGGCCAAAGTATTGAAGCTTCAGCATCAGTTCTTCCAATGAATATTCCAGGCCGAGTTCTTTTAAGATTGAAGAACAGCCTAGAAATAACTAAGAAATCAGAGGAGAGAAAGCTGCAGACCCAGAAGAGACAGAATGGAAAAGCTCCTAAAGGTAAGAGTTCGCCCCAGGAGTCACCTGCCCTAAAGTAAACCAGAAAAATAAACCAGTAAGGAAATGGAAAC
Source organism: Cephalophus harveyi (assembly GCA_006410635.1). Lineage (NCBI taxonomy): Eukaryota > Metazoa > Chordata > Mammalia > Artiodactyla > Bovidae > Cephalophus > Cephalophus harveyi. Next base: position 6,788 of record SJYT01018080.1, on the reverse strand, counting down.
TGAAGAGCTTGAGAGCAAGTCAGAGCTTGTACTGTGAGCGAGCAGATGAAGCCAGGACTCTGGCAGAGCAAGGGCCCGGAAACAGGACTGGTGCCAGGAGACTTCCGGAAGTTCAAGAAAGGAAGACGATTCAGGCTTGGAGACCCATCCGAAGACCAAACTTGGGCGCTCCTCAGTGAAATCTGATTGCCAAGAATAAATGAAAAATGTGAAAAGTGTTTAAAGATGCAAAGGGGGGGAAGCCCAACTATTTGATTTTCCACAAAGAAACAGAAATAATATGGGTGTGACATTCTGCCACAGTTCAGTCCAGTTCAGTTCAGTCGCTCAGTCGTGTCTGACTCTTTGCGACCCCATGAATCTCAACACGCCAGGCCTCCCTGTCGATCACCAACTCCCGGAGTTCACTCAGACTCACATCCGTCGAGTCAGTGATGCCATCCAGCCATCTCATCCTCTGTTGTCCCTATGGGTGTGACATTCTGCCACAGTTCAGTCCAGTTCAGTTCAGTCGCTCAGTCGTGTCTGACTCTTTGCGACCCCATGAATCTCAACACGCCAGGCCTCCCTGTCCATCACCAACTCCCGGAGTTCACTCAGACTCACATCCGTCGAGTCAGTGATGCCATCCAGCCATCTCATCCTCTGTTGTCCCCTTCTCCTCCTGCCCCCAACCCCTCCCAGCATCACTGCCACAGTACCACTCAATTTCAGAAGACACTGGTGTGACGTCATAAGCACCCTGACAATGGAGAATATATCATGCAAAAGGCCAGGCTGGATGAAGCACACGCTGGAATCAAGATTGGCGCGAGAGAATTCAATAACCTCAGATGTGCAGATGACACCACCCTTATGGCAGCGAAGAGGAACTAAAGAGCCTCTTGATGAAGATGAAAGAGGAGTTAAGAAGCTGGCTTAAAACTCAGCATTCAAAAAAGCTAAGCTCATGGGATCCAGGCCCATAATTTCATGGTAAATAGATTGGGGAGGAGGAGGAATGGAAACAGTGACAGACTTTGTTTTCTTGGGCTCCAAAATCACTGTGGTTGGTGACTACAGCCATGAAATTAAAAGACACTTGCTCCTTGGAAGAAAAGCAATGGCAAATATAGCATATTAAAAGGCAGAGACATCATTTTGCTGACAAAGGTCCATATAGTCAAAGCTATGGTTTTTCCAGTAGTCATGTACAGATGTGAAAGTTGGACCATAAAGAAGGCTGAACATCAAAGAATCAATGCTTTCAAACCGTGGTGCTGGAGAAGACTTCTGAGAGTCCCTTGCACAGCAAGAAGATAAAACCAGCCAAGTCTAAAGGAAATCAACACTGAATATTCACTGGAAGGACTGATGCGGAAACTGAAGCTCTAGGCCTTCTGATTCAAAGGCATGACTCACTGAAAAAGACCCTGATGCTGGGAAAGACTGAAGGCAGGAGGAGAAGGGGACGGCAGGATGAGATGGTTGGATGGCTTCAGTGACTCCACGGACATGCATTTGAGCAAGCTCCAGGAGATGACGAGGGATAGGGAAGCCTGGCGTGCTGCAGTCCATGGGGTCACAGAGAGCTGGACACAGCTGAGCAACTGAACAACAATATCTAAATCTGATCTCTCCATCCACATCCATTTCATCTGTATCTATTTATTTCATATATGCATACACACGTGTATACTCACATGTAGTCTATGTCATCTAAACTTTAATCTATGTCCATATCTAAATCTCATCTAGTTGCTGCAGTCCATGGGGTCACAGAGAGCTGGACACAGCTGAGCAACTGAACAACAATATCTAAATCTGATCTCTCCATCCACATCCATTTCATCTGTATCTATTTATTTCATATATGCATACACACGTGTATACTCACATGTAGTCTATGTCATCTAAACTTTAATCTATGTCCATATCTAAATCTCATCTAGATATATATCCACATCTATCAATGTTAATATTGTACAGTAACAATCCTTCAGCCAGGCTTCGGCAGTATATGAACTGAGAACTTCCAGATGTTCACGCTGGATTTAGAAAAGGCAGAGGAACCAGAGATCAAATTGCCAACACCTGATGGATTGTAGAAAAAGCAATGGAATTCCAGGAAAATATCTACTTCTGTTTCACTGACTACGCTGAAGCCTTAGACTGTGTGGATCACAACACACTGTGGACAATTCTTAAAGAGTTGGGAATAGGAGACCACCGCACACCTATCAGTACACGGATACAATCTAAACCTAGATCACTTACTTCTACATCTATGAATATATTTATATATATACACACATACTCTATACATTCTAGATCAAATCTAACCTCTGTGTGCATCCACATCCCCATCCATATATACTGTAAATGTATATGCAGCTCTGTATCTACATGGAGCTTTCCCCCCACATCTGTATTTTTCTAGGTTTTCTCAAGATACTTGCTGTTCTAGTCAACAAATGATTTGGGGCCTTGGAGTAAAATCCCTTTGGGATCATCGTTAGGATCTGCGGAAGAGCAGTGGGCAGCCTGCCAGGTGGGCAGCGCTGCGTGCACCTCCGTCCGCACACCGGAGTGCCCCGCCGCCCTCCTGTTGCTGCCAGGATCGGGCTAGCCCCACCTGCAGGATGTGGCCGCTTGGCGGTGTGCTGGCAGGTACCTGGCAGGCACAGACTCACGCAGTGCTGAGCGCAGGCATCCCCGGCCCCCTGATATCCTGATTCCCCGTCCATGAGGCAAGGAGGTCCGCTCCTCCTCCCGGCGTGGCTGTGATGAACAAAAGCGTGAGGGGCTCAGGATGCTAGCGCAGAGGAGATGATGCCATCAGCGTCCCCTTCAGCAGACCCGGCCTCCCGGCAGAGAGCAGGCGCCTGCCGCCTCCGCAGCCCTCGACTGGGCTCCTCTGCACTCAGTGCAGCAGACAGGGTCGGTGAGGACCCCTTCCGGAATCTGTCTGGCGGGAGTAGGCTCTGTGGCCTGGGTGCATGGGGGTGATGCTTCCCCTGTCCCCAAATCCCCTCCCCAGGCTGCACATGAGAAGAGGCTCCTGTGAGACCACCCACCACCTAACTCCCAAGAGGTGCTGGCGATATGGAGCCTGGGGCCCCAAGACCCGCTGACCCTCCTCTGCCTCCGACAGGCACCTGGAGTCAACCTCCAGAGTGAGGGGCCCGGGTCCCGGGCAAGCTGGGGTCGGGAGCGGGTCCTCAGGCCCAGCAAGGGCCAGGCTGGGCTCTGAAACCCACGCTGGGGTTGGAGGGGAACCATTTCTCCCCTGAAATAGAAAGGAGGCTGTGTTAGTCACTCAGTCAGCTCCGACTCCCTGCCAGCCCGTGGACGGCAGCCCTCCAGGCTGCAGCCCTCCAGGCTCTTCTGTCCATGGGGTTCTCCAGGCAAGAATGCTGGAGTGGGTAGCCATTCTCTTCGCCAGGGGATCTTCCTGACCCAGGAATCGAACCCAGGTCTCCAGAATCGCGGGCAGATTCTTAATCACCTGAGCCACCTCCAGGGAAGCCGTGCAGAAAGCAGGCTGGAAACCCCCAACAGACTGAGCAGCGTCAGTCTACTCACAAAGAGGCAACGCGCTGCAATAGACTCAGAGTCGAGACGGAGCGCTGCGAAGGGACGTTTAAAAAGTCACAGCTAATTTGACTTAATGAGGTTGCCTCCCCCGCGCAGTGGGAAAATGGGGCACAGACAGAAGTGCGGTTTTTATTTAAATACCTTCCTATGAGTGACGACATGGGCCATCCGTCTTCTTGGGACAAGGAGCCAGGGCAGGGATTACAGGTGTCGAGTGGGAACAGGGTTATGAACAGGGAGCCTGGACGTGATAGATCTGGGCAGGACACGTAGGTGACTGTGGAAAAGCTCACCGTCTCCAGCCTTGAGGAGGGGACACAGTCAGCCAGAAAGTGCACGTCACTCTCACGCCAGTAGACTGACAGAACACAGGGGAGACAAGGCCTTCACCTGAGCTCTGGGACGCCCGTCTCTGCCCCCGCAGCCTGATGCCAGCGGGGCCGTCACAGCCCGAGGGCTCTGACGATGTTTCAAGCTGGAGGGAGAAGCAGCATTTCAGCCACGCGGTAGGTTAAGAATGGAGAGGCTGGACCTGAGTGAGTCCTGGCTGTGTCTCCCAGGGTCAGGTCCCGGGATCCGGGCACCTGCTAAGTCAGTACTGAGCCTGTGATTCTGTGATGCCTAATAACTAAGCCGTTACCTTGGGAACAGGATGCTGGTGTTCGTGAAATCACCAAGCAAACCCCAAGCAGCAGGCGCAGGCCAGCGGCTGTGGCACATCGTGCTCTGGAAGGGTTTCTCTCTTCCTCTCAAGCCCAGCTGTCTTGAAACGCGCACATCTGTTGGTAGCTCGACCTGTCTACAAATGGCCGCACACGGCCCTGCCGGGGCAGTAGTGGTAGGAAGGCACCTGCCAGCGCAGGAGGCATGAAAGCCGCGGGTCAGCCCCTGGCTCGGGAAGACCCCCTGGAGAAGGGAATGGCAACCCACTCCAGTATTCTCGCCTGGAGAATCCCCCTGGACAGAGGAGCCTGGTGGGCTACAGCCCAAGGGGTCGCGAAGAGTCAGGCTGAAGCTGCTCAGCATGTGTGCGCACGCAGGGTCAGAGGCTCGCTGGAACTTGTGTGGCCTGAGTGAGGATGTGAAACAGGAGAGAACCTGTGGCCACAGCCATGGGACCTTGACGCCTTTANGAGGAGCCTGGAGGGCTACAGCCCAAGGGGTCGCGAAGATCAGGCTGAAGCTGCTCAGCATGTGTGCGCACGCAGGGTCAGAGGCTCGCTGGAACTTGTGTGGCCTGAGTGAGGATGTGAAACAGGAGAGAACATGTGGCCACAGCCATGGGACCTTGACGCCTTTAGACCAAGGGTTAGTCTCCTAGCCCAGCAAGATTCCAGGTTTGTGGGAAGGGAGACACTGGGGTCCAGTTACCCACCGAGCTCATTAAGGACGTGCTGGCTGGCGGGTGAGACAGCAGGAGCCTCAGTGGAGGCACGGCTAGGGCGGACAAGGTCCGGTTTGTCCCCCTAGGCAGGCGGCTATCTCGATGGTCTCTAGAGTAGCCCCAGCCCCGCCCTATTCAGAATACTCAACACCAAAGGCGCCAGGCACCAAGGACACACTACACACGTGCTGCAAACCAATCAAGTGACGTTCAGCAGGGATAAATGTCAAGTGTGACTGAGGCTTAAAAAGCCAGCTTCAGGATTGCAGCGAGGTAGTGACCTAGATTAGCAGCAATTCAGTGAAAAAGTTCAGTGTTTTTCAACTACAAGCTTTATAAAATGTAATATGATCAGAAATGCTTGCAGCCCTTCAAAACCACGTGGACTCGATTCCATGGAGAAAACTCACAGATGGAGAGGTGACAGGAGCCGGCTGTGAGGTGGCCCTGAGCTGAGGGCAGCCAGCAGGCCTGGGCGTCCAGGGGCAGCTGGGAAGGGCAGCTCACTTCACCAGGCTCTCCCAGAGCCCTGATCCTGTGGGGCCAGAGAACCTGGGCAAATGGGGACCCGTGAGAAGGACAGAGCATCACCTTCTCAGCCTCAGCCAGCCTCAGAGGAGGCGGCGGCCAGGACTGACCAGGGGTCCAGCTCAGCAGGGTAGAGCCAGGTGGAGGGGCTGCATCCCAGGCAGTTCTGGTCACAAAGATGGAGACGGATGTGGCTCGTGGGACAGGAAGACCTCCCGCACCTCCCCAAAGTGTCGGGGACGCTGGACAAGGACTAGACTCCTTCCTGAGTGCGTGTCAAGCCATAACAGGACTTCAGCATCACCGTACATTTGACTTTATTTAGGACTTCCCTGGTGGCTCAGATGGGCAAGTGTCTGCCTACAATTTGGGAAACCCGGGTTCAATCTCGGGTCAGTGAGATCTCCTGGACAAGGACATGGTAACCTACTCCAATATTCTTGCCTGAAAAATGCCATTGACGGAGGAGCCTGGTAGACTCCAGTCCATGGGGTCAGGGCGGGGGGAGGCGGTGGTGGCCGAGCTGCCCGCGACCCTCCCCAAGCTGGGCCGGGGGCCGGGCTCCTCAGGAGGAGGACCCCAAGCCCACCGGGCCCCGTCTTCTGTTTTTATTTTTTTTCCGTCTCTGCCATGCAAAGATAATCAGGTTTATGTAAAGTGTGTGTGCTCTTTTGACAGCCCGCGGTATCTCATTAATTCAATCACACCAAACAGCTTTGTTCCCAAAGTGTTTGAAATGCGATGGGGACCCTGCCTTTCTAGTCCTGTCAATCACTGTTAACATTTTTCTTGCAGTTGCCATGGCTGGGGCCAGAGTTCATGAAAACAGAGAATAAAGGCCAAGAAAACAAGAATGAAGACTTGCTTGAGATCCTCTTTTTAAAGGACGTCCAGCACCCACAGAACATGGGAAGTGAATGTAGACAGGTCTGGACGCAGTGCTCGCCGAGAGGAAAGAGGGTGGAAAGAATTTGAAAACCAAATAGGCCTCTAAAAACTTGACCCAGGAGTCTCTGGGAAAAACCCGATGAATTGCCCCCTCGTAGAACAATGTTCCTTCTTTCGCCTGTTCTGCAGAGGGACAAGGCCTCGTATATTATAACACAGGCCGCCGGGGTCTTTACACTGTTGTAAGCGGCTCAGCCAACAGAATGCCGATAGCGGACGACGAGGGAGTGTGTGGCCGTGCCGCGGTCCCTCCCTGCTCCTCGCCAAAAGGCAAGCACTGGGAAAATTCTCCTGCACAGAGGCCCACACAGCCGGGCTGCAGACGAGCCGTGTCGCACGGCCAGGTCACGTG
>SJYT01018078.1:376532-429237 GCA_006410635.1 Cephalophus harveyi | reverse complement strand
GGCCACATGCGGCCCTCACCACAACCGTGATGCCGTCCTTCTCCAGCGGGGCCTTGTCGTAGGTCACCTCACACACGCGCACCACGGTGGTGGCCCCATACTTCTTCAGGTCCTGGCAGGGAGGGAGGAGGGAGACAGGGCTGGGCGGGGGACCCCACGGCCCTCTACGGGACAGAAAGGCTGGGGCCCGGCATGAATCGCCAGCGGCTCACGGACTTTCGGGCTCAGGGACCTGTGGGGATGGGACAGCTCTTCCTGATGCTTCTAGGGGCGAGTGTCCCTGAGCTCGCCTCGCGGCAGGCAGGGTGACCCACCCACCCACGTCACCACTGAGGCGACACAGCTGGGAGCCCAACTTCCAGCACGACCTCCCTCCTCTCGGATGCTCAGGACCCCAGAGCACTCCAGCAACTTCCAGACTGAGCTCCCGGGTCCCCAGGCAGGGCGAGGACACCAGAGCCCACACATGAGCCCCCGTGTGGTCCTGCTCCGAGCAGCCCTCCCAGCCCGGACTGCAGGGACAGGTCCACCCCGGGGCCAGACCCCGCATGGGGGCCTTCAGGGTCTGAGCAGAGGGGCACCTCGAGGTGGGGAGGGTGGGCACCTGCCCAGAGGGTGCCCAGGAGGAAGCCCCAAGCTACCCGGGGAAAGGTCAAGGCAGTTCACAGCCAGTGCAGGGATATTTATATGCCGGGGTGGGGGCGCTCCGCTGCATGGGGTCCACGTGCACCCACCCCCACCTGCTCCTGGCAGCTATTTTAGGAGCAGTNCACCTGCCCAGAGGGTGCCCAGGAGGAAGCCCCAAGCTACCCGGGGAAAGGTCAAGGCAGTTCACAGCCAGTGCAGGGATATTTATATGCCGGGGTGGGGGCGCTCCGCTGCATGGGGTCCACGTGCACCCACCCCCACCTGCTCCTGGCAGCTATTTTAGGAGCAGTGAGGAATCAGCCGCTGGACCTTGCTCATCATGCGACGGGGACACTGGACACAGAGAGAAGAGCACAGAGCTATTCTGAGAATGCGGGGAGCAGGGGGCGGGGCAGGGGGCGGAGCAGAGCTCTGAGCCAAAGGGGCACCACAGATTCCCCTGGGCCTGCAGCCGAGGGTGCTGCCACCCAGACCAGGCTCGGCCCGGACCTCATGACACACTGAGTGCTGACATCTGTCCCACTCTGAGCCCTGAGCCTGGTCCCACCCTGAGCCCTGAGCCTGGTCACACCCTGAGCCCTGACCCTGGTCCCATTCTGAGCCCTGAGCCTGGTCCCACCCTGAGCCCTGAGCCTGGTCACACCCTGAGCCCTGAACCTGGTCACACCCTGAGCCCTGAGCCTGGTCCCACCCTGAGCCCTGAGCCTGGTCACACCCTGAGCCCTGAGCCTGGTCACACCCTGAGCCCTGAGCCTGGTCACACCCTGAGCCCTGAGCCTGGTCCCACCCTGAGCCCTGAGCCTGGTCACACCCTGAGCCCTGAGCCTGGTCACACCCTGAGCCCTGAGCCTGGTCACACCCTGAGCCCTGAGCCTGGTCACACCCTGAGCCCTGAGCCTGGTCACACCCTGAGCCCTGAGCCTGGTCACACCCTGAGCCCTGAGCCTGGTCACACCCTGAGCCCTGAGCCTGGTCACACCCTGAGCCCTGAGCCTGGTCACACCCTGAGCCCTGAGCCTGGTCACACCCTGAGCCCTGAGCCTGGTCACACCCTGAGCCCTGAGCCTGGTCACACCCTGAGCCCTGAGCCTGGTCACACCCTGAGCCCTGAGCCTGGTCACACCCTGAGCCCTGAGCCTGGTCACACCCTGAGCCCTGAGCCTGGTCACACCCTGAGCCCTGAGCCTGGTCACACCCTGAGCCCTGAGCCTGGTCACACCCTGAGCCCTGAGCCTGGTCACACCCTGAGCCCTGAGCCTGGTCACACCCTGAGCCCTGAGCCTGGTCACACCCTGAGCCCTGAGCCTGGTCACACCCTGAGCCCTGAGCCTGGTCACACCCTGAGCCCTGAGCCTGGTCACACCCTGAGCCCTGAGCCTGGTCACACCCTGAGCCCTGAGCCTGGTCACACCCTGAGCCCTGAGCCTGGTCACACCCTGAGCCCTGAGCCTGGTCACACCCTGAGCCCTGAGCCTGGTCACACCCTGAGCCCTGAGCCTGGTCACACCCTGAGCCCTGAGCCTGGTCACACCCTGAGCCCTGAGCCTGGTCACACCCTGAGCCCTGAGCCTGGTCACACCCTGAGCCCTGAGCCTGGTCACACCCTGAGCCCTGAGCCTGGTCACACCCTGAGCCCTGAGCCTGGTCACACCCTGAGCCCTGAGCCTGGTCACACCCTGAGCCCTGAGCCTGGTCACACCCTGAGCCCTGAGCCTGGTCACACCCTGAGCCCTGAGCCTGGTCACACCCTGAGCCCTGAGCCTGGTCACACCCTGAGCCCTGAGCCTGGTCACACCCTGAGCCCTGAGCCTGGTCACACCCTGAGCCCTGAGCCTGGTCACACCCTGAGCCCTGAGCCTGGTCACACCCTGAGCCCTGAGCCTGGTCACACCCTGAGCCCTGAGCCTGGTCACACCCTGAGCCCTGAGCCTGGTCACACCCTGAGCCCTGAGCCTGGTCACACCCTGAGCCCTGAGCCTGGTCACACCCTGAGCCCTGAGCCTGGTCACACCCTGAGCCCTGAGCCTGGTCACACCCTGAGCCCTGAGCCTGGTCACACCCTGAGCCCTGAGCCTGGTCCCACCCTGAGCCCTGAGCCTGGTCACACCCTGAGCCCTGAGCCTGGTCACACCCTGAGCCCTGAGCCTGGTCACACCCTGAGCCCTGAGCCTGGTCACACCCTGAGCCCTGAGCCTGGTCCCACCCTGAGCCCTGAGCCTGGTCACACCCTGAGCCCTGAGCCTGGTCACACCCTGAGCCCTGAGCCTGGTCACACCCTGAGCCCTGAGCCTGGTCACACCCTGAGCCCTGAGCCTGGTCACACCCTGAGCCCTGAGCCTGGTCACACCCTGAGCCCTGAGCCTGGTCACACCCTGAGCCCTGAACCTGGTCACACCCTGAGCCCTGAGCCTGGTCACACCCTGAGCCCTGACCCTGGTCACACCCTGAGCCCTGACCCTGGTCACACTCTGAGCCCTGACCCTGCTCACACTCTGACTCCTGACACTGGTCACACTCTGAGCCCTGACCTTGGTCACACTCTGAGCCCTGACCCTAGTCATGGGCCATGCAGGGGTACAGCTCTCCTCCGCAGGGTCCCCAGCTCATGTCTAGAGTCCAGGCCACCCGACGGCAGGGTGCCCACTGCCTCCCTCCAAAGTCTAGTGTCTACACAGTTGCTGAAGTCCTCCTGTGCCCGGGCCCCTGTTCAACCATGAGGAGCACTCAGAGGGGCTTATATCTTGCTACAAAGGGAACAGCTGGAGGTCTGAGGTTACAAAAGGCCCAGCACACAGCCACAGGCTCTGTAAACAGCAAGGAGCACTGCAGAGGCCAGTCTCCTCCAAGAGCCCACAGAGAACGGCAGGCTCTGCAAACATTTGGTCCTGTCTGCCAGGGCCACGAGCAGCAGACAGCTCGCCTGCTGGCTCTTGGGGTACAGTGGTCACTCTCTCCTGTGGCTGGCTTGGACTGCGGCCCAGCCCTTCCTCACACAGATACCTGTGCCGAGAGCTCCCAGGAGCCCCTGGAGCCCATGGGCTTCCCGCAGCCTGGGCTGGCTGTGAAGCTGGCCTTCATGCCCTGTCCCCACTCTGCTTTCTCCAGGCTGTCTAAGCAGCTGGTCCTCTCCTGGGGGGACCACCACCCCCTTCTCCTCCTGCTCAGCCTCTGTACAGAGGCCAGATGGCCAGCAAAGGGCTCAGGACTGCACCAGCCACAAGGACGTCCTGAGGAAGCGAGGCCTGTCTCTGCTCGTGTGGCATGGGTCCCACTGCCCATCCCGCTGACCCCCCGAAGCCCTCAAACCCCAGCCCCACATGCACTCTCGTGTGCCTCTCCCAGGGGGTCTGTCATCCCAAGCTCTCCTCTCACTCGGAGGCCCCCAGCCTCGCCAAGAGGCGTGCCAGATGCTCACCTCGATGAAGCTGCTGAGGGTGGCGTTGGTGGGGTTGTGCGTGATGAGGAAGCGCATGTTCTTGTAGCTGACCTCCACGGGGGCCGGCCGGTTCATCCGCGCCATGGCTGCTGCCCGCAGACGGGGCTGGGGATGTGAACGCAAGAAGGGCCCACCACCCCTCAGAACTCGAGGGGCACGAGATCCCTGTGCTTGTCCGAGAGAGAGAAAATGCTTTTAAAAAAAAAAAAAACCTGCCCCCCAGACCCCGCACAAATATTGTGCAAATACTTGGGTGGGGGGAGGATGCTGCCCGGATCACAGGTGGATGATTAAAAAAAGAAAACCCAACACTTTACAACACAGAAAGAACAAAAGAGCCCCCAGAAGTAAAACAGGCCGAGTCCAAGCTCCTGCCTTTCAGGGCTGGAGGATTACTAGCGGGCAAAAGCAGAAATAACCACCGCCAAAAAACTCAGCAAAGAAAACTTTAAAAAGCCCAAAGTGAATCCGGCTGCCGAAGCCGTGGCCAGAGCTGCGCCTCTCGCCGGAGAAACCCCCCTCGGCATCAGTGGATGGCTAGAGGGCCACTCTGCTCCAAGGCCCCAGACCCCAAGGTTAAAGGCAGAATGAACTTGAAACTGAACCAATGGGGCCGCCGTGGGGTGGGGGTGATAGGCAGCGGCCGCAGGCGGACAGCGGGCGGCAGTGACGCGGGGCCTCCGTCACGTTACCCCATTGGGGTACGGTGAGTCCTGGAGCGGGGCAGGGGGCTCAGGCCACAGAGCCAGCCCCAGGCCAGGCGGCAGGGGCCATAAGCGGGCGAGGGCAATGGTGAGGCTGGAGGCGCAAGGGCCTCAGCAGCAGGCACGGTGCAGATGCTGGGCGCGGCAGTACTCAGGGCTGCCCCCCAAGGGCCTCTCCATAAATCCCAGGCTGGTCAGCGGCAGGCAGCGTCTGGGGAGGGAGAAGGCAATGTAAAGGGGTCCCGGCTCGTGCCCCTCCCTCACCAGGCCTCGGTTTCCCTCTCAGGAAAACCACGAGTGTGCTGAACCCCAACACACGATTTCAAGGCATTTGTGGTGACCGAGCCACCCCCTGAAGCCCGGGCCCCTCCACGAGGCCCCGTGCCCACCACCAGATGGTCAGCCCCCTCCTCCGCGGAATCCTGGCCTCTGCGGTGTCTCTGAGCCCACATCACCCTGGAGCAGCCCCGGTCCTCAGGGGAAGGGGCTCCAGCACAGAGGCCAAGGTGGCAGAGCACAGTGGGGGGTGGGGGCGGCGTGGCAGCCCCCCCACAGACACGAGCCCCCCTACACGTCTCTCAAGGGCTCCCCCATGGAAACCCGAGGCTCGGGTCAGCCTCTGCCCTGGGCCGCTGTCCACCACTCACCCACAGGGCTGGCCACAGGATGGAAGCAAGCAAGCCACCGCCCCCCAGGAGCTCAAAGAAGCAGGGACAGCCCACAGGAACCCATAGGCCGGGGCCGGCCGACAGGCGCTTGCCAAGGGGGCAACAACACGGGTGGCCGGGACGGGGGTCCCACCGTGACGGGGCCTCCAGGAGGGACACTGCCAGCCCCAGATATGGCCATCAAGCACCTGCAGGCCTGTCTCTCCCTCTCTAGGCCCCAAAAGGGCAGGGCCAGGGGCCCCAACAGGAGCAATGAGCCCCACTCCCACCCCCACGGACAGGCTGGGAGACCTTGAGCGCGTCACCAGCCTCAGTTTCCCCACCTGCAAACTGAGGGGCCAGAGGAGATGCCCCCAAGGCTCCTCCGGCACAACCCAGTGGTCAGCAGACCCCTCCAGCCACTGGGCTCAGCCTGGCCCCGCCATCAGAATCCACACCTGCTTACCCAGCAGGTCCTTCATCCACCCACCCAACACCTCTTACCTCTGCCCCGCCCAGCACCCCCTTCCCCAGCTGCCCACCAGGCCGGCTGGGCCCCTGGAGCCTCAGCCCAGGTGCAGACCGGGCCTGCAGCTGGGACCCAGACACGGCAGGGTGGGGGCGGCAGGCAGCTCCACAGCTGCTCCAGGCTCACGCTCTGCCCTTTGCCAGGTTCAGGAAGGTTACGTGGGGGTCCCCAGGGAGGGATCGCGCACACCATCCCAGAGCAGGCTTCCGCTCGGAGTGTGGGCAAGGAAAGAGCCAGCCGCCAGGCGCCCTGAACAGCACGTGAAAACATGCCCTCCTGGGGCTGCGGGAGGTCCCCATGCATGCATGTTTACAGAGGGAAGGGGCCCGGGAAACCACAGGAAGACAGGCCTCTCCTGAGGGCCCGACCCGCCACCTCCCCACCTGCTGGACACCTGGGGAGACCCCGTGGGCAAGGGCAGACGGCCTGACTCTCCTGCCAGCGTCCCTGGAGAGCCACCCCACAGTCCTGCCCATGTGAAACCTGTCACCTGCATGCAGGGGTCCGGGGTCAGGCTGGCTGGGGGCAAGGGTCAAGGCCGTAGATGGAATGGGGTCAGGGTCTGGGCTGAGGCTGGACCAAGATCACTGCCCAGCTGGGCTGGGGTCTTGCCAGACACCCCACTTGTCTCCTCAGTGTCTAGGGCCCCCACCCCCAGGTGAGAGGGAAACAGTGAAACCCTCCTTGCTGCCCCCAGGCTGTCCCACCGGCCTCAACCAGGCCTGTGGCCTCCACCTGGGGCAGAGCCCCACTTCCTAACCACACCACCCCCAACTCGAGGTCACCAAGCAAGTCCCCAGGCAGGGGTTAGCCCACCAGGCAAGTCCCCAGAGCCAAGTCCACCAGCCAGTACCCCTCACGCCCACCCTCACCTCCACCTGGGGACACAGGAGCCCTCCTGGAAGCCCGAGACCCCACCCTCTGCCTTCCCACCACCAGCCCCACACCGCCGTCCTGGAGCCCCAGCTGCCCCGCAGCTCGGCATGAGGCTCTGAGCTCTCTGCTATGTCCCTGACAGTCCTCCTTTCCAGACCCATTAGGAGAGGCCCCCGCCTGGCCCCTGTCCGCAGACGAGTCAATAGGCCAGGGCGGGCTGGGGGACCTTCCAGGGCCCTGAGCAGGCCAGGCCCGGGAAGAGCTCCCCGTGGGAGTTCCCAGCCTCAAGTGCCGGTGGCACAGCTGACTGAGGAGCTGGCGTTTGACTCCAGAAGGCTTGCAGAGTGCCAGCCTCCGTGGACCCGGGACCCTGTCTGACATGGGGGAAGGCTGCAGGGCCAGGGTTCATGGGGGTCCCAAGAGAGCTAATGAGGGGGTGCGTGGGAGCACAGTGCGCAGGACCCGGACGGGGTAGGGTGCGGGAGGGGCTCGTTCCGCGGGCACGGCTCCCTCCCAGAGCGGCGCTGGGGTCCTCCCGGCACGCCCCCCACCCTCGCGGCCCCGGCTCACCGGCGGGCCAGAGTCCTGCCGCTGCCTCCATTCGCGAGGGGCTGGGCAGGGCCGGGCACAGCGGCCGAGACTCAGTGTGCTGGGCGCGCCGGCCTCTCCGCGGACGCCCGGCGGCCGGGCTGCGGGGGGGCTATTTATAGCGCCCGGGCATCATGTGGGCGGCGTGGCTGTAACCAGCGGGCGACCCTGCTGGTAGTGACTCCCACACCTGCCGCCTAAATATAACCACAGGCCAGCCCGCACACCGGGGCAAACAAAGAGGGCTGGGCCGGGAGAGGAAACACCGGCGGAGGAAGGGGAAACGCAAGGGCGGGGGCGCTGCCCGTACACCCCGCCTTCCTCCCGCTGTGCCCTGAACCCTCCAGCGGCTGCCCCAGCAGGGAGCGAGCACTGCCCCAGGTACGGAGGAGCTCAGCTGGAGCCGGGGCCCTGGCGGGGACCTCGGTGCAGGTCCGGAGGGCGAGCTTCCTTTTGGGAATGGAAAAGAGGGTGCCCCGTGGCCCAGGTGGGCTACAGAAGCTGACGCCCACAGGATGAAGGATGGTGACCGACACCTGGTCTGGCCCTGCTCAGAGACCTGCCCAGCTCCCCAGCCTCAAACGCCAGGACCTCTCTACTTGCTGAGCACCTACTGTGTGACCGACCTGCTGTCCCTCACTGAACCCTCGACACACCCCTGGGGGTGCTGCCATCGCTCCCTCCCCCCCACTGCCCCAGTATGCAGGTGTGGAAACAGGCGGGGGACACTCGGGGAGGCAGCTGTCACCCAGGGAGGGTCTCCACCCCTGCTCATCCTCCAGTGCTCAGTGCAGACACCCCCTCCCCAGGAGGCCCTCTGTGATGGGAAACCCTCCCCTGGGCCCAGGCCTGAACCCCCAGCAGGGTGCTGGCTTCACCTCCTGGAAGCACCAGCTCAGGAACACACGCGCTCCCCAAACTGTGAGCCCTGAGAGCGCACAGCCGCACACCGCAGGCAACCGTGTACCTGCCCCGGCCAGCCCGGGGGCCCACGGAAGGGGGTGGAGCAAGGTGGGTAGAGCCCCCAGCACACAGGGTCCCCAGAGGCCCTGCCTCGCTGGGAACCCGGCTCTGAGTCCAGCTCCCAGCCAGCCAGCCTGGCCCCTGCAATCATCGGTCAGCGCCGCAGGGGCGGGGTGGGAGGAACTGGCCAGGGGCCCAGCCCAGAGCAGGGCCGGGTCCCAGGCTCTCCCCACACACATACCCAGAGTGTCAGCCAAGCCCAGGGACCCACACTCCCCCACCCCTGCCAGGCGAGCAGGCAGAGGCGAGGAGAGGACAGCCGTGTGCAGAGAAGAAAGGCTGCCCGGAGCCCCGCCTCAGCCAAGCCAGGTCCCTGCCACCAGCTCAGGAGCCCCAGGGCAAGGGCTCCCCCACCCAGAACCAAGGTGGGCTCGGCCAGGACACCCATTCCAGTGCTCTTAGGTCCCAGCTTCCAGCAGCCTTTTCCTAAAGGCCAGCTCTGGGCACTCAGGGCCCCACTAGTATCCCATCTGGATGGCTTCCTGTGAGTTTGTCCCCTCAGACACCGTGCTGGATGCTGCATGCCATGAGCAAAGCCCATCGGCCACACTGTATTAATAAAATAGCAGCTCAGAGGGGTCGAGGGACTTAACCCGAGTCACACAGCCGACAAGCAGAAGAACCAAAGTCGGGCTGAGTTTTGCTGACCTCCGGAGATCCTCACCCTCTGGAGAGAGGACCCCTGGGCAAGCTGCTCTCCCGTCACGTCACGCTGCATCCCCATCCATACAAGCTGAGAGGTCCCATCAGCTCTGTGGACCTGCACCCAAGACCCAGAGCCCACCAGGCTGCTGAGCCCACAAACCAGCACCCCTGTCCCCCCCCTCACTGGGGGCACCCGCTCTGGCCAGGCCTGGGGGGCACCTGCTGGCCTGGCATCATCCCAAGCCCTTCGGAGAAATCTATTTTTATCAGGGCAGGAGCCGTTCCTGGAATCCTCCCAGACAATCCCAAGTCCACTTGCTGCTTGGGGGCGGGGAGGGGACCCAACAGGCCGAGCCCACGCCCACCCCCGGGGAGTCTCCCCAGAGCCCTCTGCTCCTGTGCCCACAGCACCGAGGGTCCGGCCCCCTAACTGACCAAGTTCAGCTGCCTGCCCTCTCTGCAGCCACAGGCCCTTCAGAACAGTTTCCCCACCCCCCGGGGAACGTGTGTCCTGAAGGAGGGGCTCAACTCCACCCGCCTCCTCCGCACAGGGCCTGGCACTAGTAGGCCCCCAACTTGTTGTGGAAGGAACAAATGACCCAACGTCCTGGGCAGAGCTCCAGATCTGGGCACCATCCAGAAACCATCACGGGATCGCAGCCCCTGAAGTCCAGAGGAACCTCAGAGGTCACCCGCCCCGTCTCATCACCAGATGGGACACCTCTGGTGACAGGGGGCGTGGGGGGGGGGGCTCGCTGCTCTTTGGCAGCACCTTCCATGCTGGGCAGCTCCCCGAGTTATGCATCCGCCCCCGCTAGGGCCTCCTGGATGGGCCCCAGCAGGAGGCACCCTGCAGAGCAGGCGCTGTGGAGGGCAGAATTGGAGGATCGGGTGGTCAGGGAAGGCTTCCTGGAAGAACTGGCCAGGGAGGGTGACAGGCATGCAGCTCACATCTGGAAGCTCATCATCAGGGCTGGACCAGCTGCCCCGACTCCCTGTGCAACCTGGGGCTGTCACTTGCTCTCTCCAGAGCTTGAGACCTCCTCTGTAAGTGGTGACCCTGCCAGGAAGGGAAGCCACTTTCCAGTGGTGCCAGCTCCAAGCCTGTCAAGAGGTGCCCAGGCTCTGACCTGGAAGCAGAGCTGTTAGGAGCAGGCTTGAGTTTCCACCCAGGGAAGGCAGCTGTTCTCTGCCAGGATCTGGGGATGAGAAGAGGGCTGCAAACACACTGCCTCCAGACGCTGTACAGGGCCGCCCTCACCACACTGGGTTTAACGGTGCCTCATGGGCGTGGTGCACGCTTGTCAACCCAAGTGGCCAGCACCCACATGCCATCAGCTCCCAGCACGGCCCAGGTGGGCCACAGTGCCACTGTGGACTCAGGAGCAGGCGGGTGGGTGTGGGCGAGGCTGCTGGGCCCTGGCCTGGCCGTCACCAGTGGTGGGCACAGAGCAGGCAGCCAGGTGAGCCAGACTAGGCACCTCGGGTCTTCTGAACTCTGTGGCCACCCCGAGTCCACCAGGCCCACCCGAAGCCTCTCTGGTCTCAATGGCACCACCGGGCAGGCACCCAGGTGAGGGGTTTGGCCTCCCCACAGCCGGGCTCCCAGGGCCCTGGCCCTTCCCACCTTGGCCTCAGCTGGCCTGGCCTCACTGTGCAGGGCCTGGAGCCTCCCCTGAAGGGCGCAGCGTGAGAGGAGAGGGCAGAGGACAGGCAGAGGGCCGACCTGCCCACGGGATCTGGGGTTGAGCCTGACGCTGTCTGGGACCACCCGCCCCTGGGGGCCCCGGCTCCTCATCGGAAAAAGGTATGACAAGCCCTGCCCGGCCAGGACAAGGGCCCATGGGCACTAATGGCTGGAAAACAGGGCCTCTGTGGCCAGCAGGCAGCAGCTCCGACGAGGGGACAGGGCAGCAGGGGAAGCAGGACTGCCAGGAGCCCTGCAGGTGTCACCTCTGCCCACCACGGCACGGGCCCCCACCAGAGCCAGCCCCCTCTCCCACATGCTGGTCAGCGCTTCCTGCTGGGGGCCCACAGAGTGGGCACGTGCAAGGTCAGTGGCGCGTGGAAGAGGCGGCTCCAGCTGCCCAGGCAGGCTGCCTGTGCCGCCACACGGTGACACCTGGCCGCAGCTCACCCCGGGGGCCCGCACGCGGGGGACTGTGCCCCGGGGCTGCCTTCCTCTGCCCAAAGCCCCACCGTTCGCCCGTCGCTGACCAGGACCCCCTCCCCGACCTGAGGCCTCAGCCCTGGCTCTGAGCCCAGTCTGGCGCCCGGGTCCTGCCTGCAGGCTCCTCTGCTCCCACCCTGGACCTCAGGACTCCTCCAAGGGGGACGGGGAACCAGCGCCTGTTCATTCATTCATTTACCCAATTCACAAATGTCTACTGAGCATCTTCCTTCACTGCCAGGTGCTAGGCTGAGCTTGGGGACCCAAGGGAAGAAGTCACCAGTAAATGCAAATATCCTGCCCTGCCCTCTCCTGCCCCACCACCACCCCGATGGGGCATCTGGCCACCCCTCTGCACCCCAACCCCCACCCTGAGAAGCCACCTCCCAGACTGCCCAGCACAGGTGGGCTGGATAATACTGTGGCTGCCCAGAGGGGCTGGGAGTACCCCCCCAACCCCATGCAGGCGGCATTACTGAGCCTGGGGTCACCGCAAAGAGACCTCACTCCCCCAGTGCCTCAGTTTCCCAGGCTGTCACCTGCAGGGTTAGAATGTGGCATTTTCACAGTGCCACCTGTCACTTGGCTACCAGATCCCACCTGGATCACACGGGCCAACGGCCCAGCCTCCCCTCCCCTGGCTTCCACTGGGGGAGCACCACCCCCCACAACTGCCCCCTGGCCTCCAGGGGTGAACACTGGGGGTCAAGACTGAGCAAACCTCCATGACCCCAGGTGGGGTGGGGGTCGGTGGCAGGACACACAGCCAGGCAGTGGACTGAGTTAGACAGAAAGGACGCTGGTAGGGTGGGGGACACGAGGCCTCCCAGCGGGCGCGGCCTTTGCGCAGAAACTCAGGATGCACACGCACGGCACAGGTCCCCAAGAGGGGACACGCCAGACCCCCGTGAGCCCCATGAGAACAGCACGCCCTGTCCTGCACTGCTTGCCAGTCCAGGACCTTTCCACCACCACCATCGCCCTCACCTTCACCCTACACGCCCCCCACCTGAGGAAGACTGCGTGCCCCGTTCCACACGGAGGCCAGACGAAGACGCAGAGCAGAGCTGAGACCTGGGTTCCTTCTCTTCACCCCAGTGAGCCTCGGAAGCCTCGCGGTTGGGAGCCTGGGCCCGGGGGCGTGCTAACACAGACGAGGCCTTCAGTGCAGCCGCAGCAGTGGCCCAGCAGCAAGCACCAGCATCAGCAGCCGTGTCCTCAACTCAGAGCCCAGCAGCTCTCAGGCTCAGCGCAATTACCACCAACCCCTCAGCGGGTTATTAAAACCCAAGGTGATAAGGGCTGACAGTCTAAGCTGCCTCTCGTTAACAGTAAACATCAACGATGGTAGTTACCGCTTGTCGAGAACCTGCTTTCTGAGGAAGCCCTAAGATAGCTGGAGTCAAAGGCCAGGAGGTCCTCACTTCTGGGCTGGGGGTTCCGCCTCCCTGATCTGTTTGGTACAAGGGGGCTGGACAAGGCCCAGCTGGTCACTGTGAGGCTCAGAGTCCCAATCTGCATTAACAGCCACACCAACCACAGATGCACGTGGGTCAGGCTGTCACCAGCCCCAGAGCACCCCCTAGGGCACCTGCTGACCGGGTGACCCCAGACAGCCCCCCTCACCCCGGCTGGCAAGGACTGCCACCTCCTTTCACTCCCCAGCGTGGTGACACGTGACCAACCATGTGGTCACTGTGTCGTGACCCTCGTCTAACAAGAGAGGACACGGGTGCGGGGGGGGCAGAAGGACCAGGCTGTACACCCCCCCACTGCCCCTGGAGCCTTGCTCTGCACTGTGACCCTGTCTCTCCGCCGACTGTGACCAGCGGTCCCTCTCACCCTCGCCCTGTACCACTGAGGCAGGGGTGCCACGCCCCAGAGGCCCAGGGCGCACAGCAATATCACAGGGCCTGGAAGGACAAGGCCTCTTCGCCCCATTGGACGGAGGAAACCACTGAGGCTCCCCGCTGAGCCATAAGCATGAGCAGGAAGGTCTGGGGACCGCGGGGCCCGGTGCTCTCTTGGGTGCCCTCTTGGGCTCTGCCCCCACGGTGCCCACATCCCAGGCCCCACCCACCTGAGCCTGCCGGGAGCCCCAGACACTCACTCGCTGTCCCGCGTCCTGAGTCCTGGAGGCCTGCAGAGGCCGCGCCCCCAGCCCAGCTTTATCCCTGGCCCAGCCTCCCGCCCTCCCCACGTCAAAGGCCCTGGGACCGCCCGCTGGCCCAGGAGGCGGGGGCTCAGGCAGGGGCAGCCCTGGAAGGATCCGGGCTCCCAGGGCAGTCCCGGCAGCCAAGCAGGGAGGTTGGTGCGGGGGCGGGGGGGGGAGGCCGGGACACAAGTCGGAGCTCACGGCGGGCACCCCAGTCTCGGGGAGAGGGCAGGAGAGCCCCACCCCTGTGGGCCAGGCTCTGGGGCCCACTGGGAGCAGGACAGTCCCCAGGGCCCTGTAACCGCTGGCAGGCAGAGCTGAAGGAGACAGGCGGGGCAGGTGGGCGGCAGCAGAGCAGAGAGGCCCAGCCTGCGCCTGTGGCTGGCAGGGTGGGCGCTCTGAGACACAGCCTGGGGGCTTCCCAGGTCTCTGGCCTATCTCCCCACTGCCTGGTGTGGGCTGGAAAGGTGCTCCCGGGGCCCTTTCCTTGCAGAGGGGAGCTCACTGAACTTCCAGAGAAACAGCCCAGCCCTCTGCAGTCTGCCCCCCACCTAAGAAGTCCCCCAGGAACCCCCGAGCCTACTCAGGGGGCAGCCAGGTTTGCCCAGAGCCCCCTCTGAGCTCAGTTCAGCTCCTCCTGTCGTCCTGTTTCCTCCACAAGGAAGTGGGGGAGAAAGCCAACAGGCAGGCTAGCCCACCCACCCAGGCCTGGGAGCCAGGCGGCAAAAGCACTAAGGAAGTGGGAACCCCCGCCCGTGGGGGAAGGGCTGTTCCTGCTTCCCAGGGTCAGGGTCACTCGCCCCTCCCCCACCAGGATGTTGCCCCAGACTTGGTGACATCAGGAGGGGTGGAACCCACAGGGCTGGGGTGGGGTGTGTATGTCAGGCTCACCCAGCCCCCAGGCCTGTACTTCTTGGGGGCAGAGGGAGGCCATGCTCTGCTTGCACCCCGCCCGGTGCGCAATGGGGGCAGTTCCTACCCTCTGCCACACATTCGGCCGCCCATAACCTCCCCCTCCCTGCCCCATCGCTAGGTTCCCGCTGGTCCCCACCAGCCACCACCCCAGACGGAGGCCCTTCCCCAAGGGCCTGTCACCCAGGTTCAGCCCATCGTGACTACCCAGTGCCTCGGCCAACCCCCAAAGCCCTGTCTTCAGCAACCCCCCAGCCCTCTGGCCTGACGCTGCCTGAGTCCCCCACACAGACATGGGGCGTCCACCGTTCTGGGCCCAGGCCTCCCACCCCCTGGGGACCCTGGCATCTGTGTTCACACAGGCAGCTGGGCTGACCTGGGCAGCTGGGAGCGATGTTCTGCAGGTCCTGCCAGGCCCCCAGGCTCTCTGCTGGGAGAGCCCCCCAGCCCCGGCGTGGGGGGGGCGGGTCTGGTTATCTGGGATGCAGAGCTCATCACGCTGGGATTCTAGACAGGAGGAAGAGAACTTCAAGCCTGCCCTGAGCTCAGAGTTAGACCTGCACCCACAGCCCTGGCACGCTCCTCCTGGGCCCCGTGGGGCTGGCACCGACTCCTGGCACCATGCCACCCCGTCTCCAAGGCCCCTAAAGGCCGATGCCCAGAATGGGCCTGGCTCCGGGAAGGGCATGGAGTTTCACGGATCCACTTGACACTGACGGCCCCTGAGAGGCCCTCACGCCGCTCCCCCCCAACCCCCCACCAGCGCAAGCCCCTGCCAGGAACATGGAGGCCCCAAGGAGGCCCCTGATCCTGGCCTCCCGAGAGCTGAGTGCTCCCCAGGCAGAGCCCCAGCCCCTCCTGTTTCACGAGCACATCGCTGGGACCCTCAACAGGCAGAGGGACCTCTGGGCTCCCACGCTGGGGCCTCAGAGAACAGGGGTGGGAGACGGGGCCTCACAGATGGTCCATGTGGCCTAACAGGCCTCACTGCCCGAGAGGAGGCTGCCCTTGCCCGCCAGGATCAGCTGAAGAACCCCACAGGGGTCCTCAGCCGGCAAGGGGACAAGGCCTGCACGAGTGCCCGCGGCGCAGAAGTCCTCCTCCCCTGGCTGCTGCGTGCCCTGGGCCCATCTCCTCCCCTCTCTGGGCCTTCTGAGCCAGCAGCAGGCGCAGGACGAGAAAACAGAACCGCACTACGTAAGTGCTCACAGAGCAGCCATGCGGCCCGCCGGGCGGGGGGCGGGGGGCGCACACGACTGGGTTCCGGCAAAGCCCACCCTGCGGGATGGATCCTGATCAAGCTGGGCAATGGCTCCCAGCCCCTCTCCATGGAGAAGTGGCTATGGCTAACTCCTGGGGACAGTGAGGGGACAGGGTCCCTGAGAGTGGGCAGGAGAGTCTGAGCAGAGGAAAGGGGCTCTGAGAAGCAGCCAGCACCTGGCAGGCACTCCCCCTCCAAGGGGGAGCAGGGTTGGCTCCCCCCAGCACCCTCAGGCAGGGCCACCAGTCCCCTGCGCCCACCCGAACCCTCTGCACCCACCAAGGAGGTCAGGAGCTGAGCTGGCCCCTCCTCCTCCAGGACCCTGGCAGCAGGGTGCCAGGGACCTTGGGGGCCCAGGGGCGAGTGGATCTTGGAGCATCAGGGTGTGATGGTCACTTCTGTGCACCCCCACACCCAGGAGCCTGGCCAGATCAGGACCCCTTGCCTGGGTCACTAGACAGGAGACTGCAGCCCAGCTGAACTCAGGTCCGCGGGCCCCCAGGCACCCCCAGGCCACTCTCAGCCACTGCCCAGCTCACCCCTTCTCTTACCTCCCATGCACGTCCCAACCCTGGGCTCAGGGTCCAGCCCCATAAAGGGAGAGAAGGCCGGAGGCCCCTTCCACGTACTGGCCCCACACGGGGCCCTTGTCACGGGCCCTCCCCACATCCATCCCCAAACTGGCGCTGGAAGTCACCCAGTCCCCATCATCTGGATCAGGAAACCAAGGCTCAGGCCTCGCAGGGCAGCTCTGAGGGGCTGAGCCAGCATTCCCGGCCACCCCAGGGTGGACACTTCTGTGTATTTTCTCCTCCAACCATGCCCCGGAAGGGAACCTGGGGCCCAGCCTCCACAGACTTTGGGGCTCTAGGAGGCCTCGTCATCCAGAGCCTGCCCAGTTCCCCCTACCCCACCCCCGCCCTGTGCCCAGAGCACAAGGCCACTGGGGGTCAGGCGGGCAGGAAGGGGGTGCGAGATCACGGAGGTGGCCGGGGCCCCTGGCCAAGGCCCTGGTGGACGCACGTCAGAGGGGCCTGCAGGAACCGCGGGAAAGGGCGCTGACCTGGCCTCGGGAGGCCATGTCCAAAATAACCAGCCCAGCCACCCTGCAAGGACTCGGCCGGGCGCACGTAGGCCTCTCAGCCCGGGAGCTGCCAAGCTGGGTGCAGAAGGTCACGGCTATTTCTGGGCCAGCCTGGCAGCAAGACGCAGCCCCCCAGTGCCCCCAAAGAGCCAGTGCAAGGGGGCGGCCGAAGCAGGTCCCAGCCGCAGGATGCGCGGCCTCTACCTGGGGCGGAGGTCCTGCCAGGGGACCCCACGCTGACCCCTTCCAAAAAGCCCATTGGCATCATCAGCATGCCAGGGTCAAGTTGGTCTCATTGGGCAGTTCTGGGCCTTTTCGGCCACAAATCCCTGTGCTGGGCCGTTGGCCGCACAAAAAACCATAGCCGCCCGCAGCACACAGGGGCTCTGCTCTCTGCTCTCTAGCAGCTCCAACCCTAAGTGCACAGGGAAGGCTTTGACTGTGGCAGGAACCCCCGTGCCCACACGGGCACCCCCTGCCCTGCCGGGCCACACCCCCAGGAACGCCTTGTCACACACAGCCTCCAGCCTGGGGCTCCGCCTGCCTCATGTGGGTCAACACCACCACCCTCATAACTTTGCGGGTGCCAATGATCGTCTGACCAATGGGAGCCTGGGGCCCAGAGAGGACATGAGACACTGAGGTGCAGCCTCACTCGAACCCCCAGGCCAGGCACGTTCTCCGTGGGCCAAGGGGAAGGGGACAGTTCCCTTTCATCACCCCAGACCCAGGCTTCTGTCCACAGAGCCTGCCCCTCCGAGCAGAGCACGAGCTTGGGAGCCTACCCCGGTTCCCACCCTGGCTTCCCCACTGCAAGCTGTGTGCCGCTGGGCACATCTCTCAGCCTCGCTTTGCCTCAGTTTGTTCATCTGTGGAACGGGTTCACTGGAAGCTCATTCCACACGGAGCTGCTGCTGGCTGTTCTCCTGGGTCTAGAAGGAAGCTCCCCTCCCGAGCAGCCGTGCCTGAGTCCCCGGATGCTCCCACTGTGCTGGGCACCCACTGGGGCTCTGACGGGACTCTGGGATCCATGGGAGGGTCCACGTTCAGGGTCCTGATTCTCCCAGTGGGTTCCTTGGACACTTGAGAGGACTTCTTCCCGCAGGGTGTCTCGGAGCCCTCATTCTCTACACACAGGGCAATCTGAAGGTGGACAGTCAGCAGCGCATTTCCAGAATATTTCTGAAGCCAGGTACTAGCAACGAGGTGTCTCCCAGAACCCACCTCGGCAACAGCAGGCTAGGCCAGAGGAGGGCCCCAGCCGCGAGGGTCTGAGAGCCTCCAGGCCTGGTTCCCCCTCCTGCTGGCCTGTGTGTCTGGGAGCATCTCTCTGAGCCTGGGCCCCGTCTGTGAGGACGGACGATGAAGACCGCGGGCAGGGCTTTGAGGGGCGCGGCAGGCGGGCCACGCTGGCAGTCACCGCGTGGCCATCACGGCAGGGCGAGGGCCGAGCCCGCACCCCTCCCCTCCCCCCGTCCCCACCTGGGCCATGCCACGGCGACAGTGACCTGAGGGTGGCAGGATTAGCTCCTGGATGCAGGGGTCCCCTGCCACGAGAACGGCCCAGGTGCCCAGCCCGGGAGGGCAGCCGGAAGGCCCCAGCCGCGGGGAGCTCAGCGCCCCCGCCACAGCCCCTCCAACCCCAGCAGCGCGGCTTCCCCAGACAGAAGGCAGCAGAGGCCAGCACCGCATGTCCGGGGCAGCCAGGTGTCAGGACCCGGGTGCCCGCACCCCCAGCTTAAGCACCTGCTCAGCTCCCGGGGAGGGAGCAGGGACCCGTGGGGACAGAGGACCTGCGGGAAACCCTCCTCTCCAGGGCTGAACCTCCTGCGGGGCTGAGGTACCTTCCAGCCTGGGGTCTGCACCGGGCGGGCCCCAGCTCCCTTGAGAGGCTCCGGGCATGGCTGCGGGCCAGCGGGCAGCCTCAGCCACCCCACCCTCCCAGCCCAGCGGCCGACTTCAGCCCCTCTCCCTGGACCGCACAGCACAGCCCCACAGCCTCCGGGAGGGGCTGGGGGCAGAGGCCCCCAACTTAAGCTGGCCTGAGGGGTGGCCCCCAGGGCCCAGGGACTTGTCTCCACCTGGCAGCATCATGCCAGCCATTCCCACGGTCAGAGGAAGCAGCGGCCCGCAGGCCTCCTCCAGAGAGCCAGGCCAGGACTCGGAGGGGACGCTGCCAGCCAGCACCTTGGAAGCCAGGAGGCCCCTGGCGACACCTTCTCCAGGCCGGGCACAGACGCCCAAAGTCAGACAAGCAGGCCCTGCTGTACAGCACAGGGAACTCTACTCAATATCCTGTGCTAAACCACAAAGCAAAAGAACATGAAAAAGAATACGGATGCGGCAGGCTTCTCTTGTGGCTCAGTGGGTAAAAAATCTGCTTGCAATGTAAGAGACCCAGCTTCGATCGCTGGGTTGGGACGAACCCCTGGAGAACGGAATGGCTACCCACTCCAGTATTCTGGCCTGGAGACTTCCACAGACAGAGGAGCCTTGTGGACTACAGTCCACAGGGTTGCAGAGTCGGACATGACCAAGTGACTAAAGAATATGTACATACGTATAAGAGCCACTTTGCTGTACAGAAGAAATTAACACAACACAGTAAATCAATTAGACTTCAATTCAGTAAAAGTCCCCAGGGCCAGATGGGTGTGAGTGCCGGGCAGCCCCTCCTCACCAGACCCAGCAAGGCCGATGTAAAAAGAAAAATATGCGCAGGAACAGACCAGTCAGGGGACACACTTCAGAGGCCACCAAGCGGGTGCCCTCTTTGCTCCATCTGACCCCTTGGCAACGCTGAGCCTCTGCGGGAACCTGGGGGGCAGAGCACAACAGGGACTATCCAAATGCCCGCCCGGCTCTGTGCCCAGGCCCCTAGGGCACCCTGCCGCCTGGGCTCTGGAACCAAAGCGGGGGAGGCACCGATAGATCCCAAACAGAGAACACAGGCCCCATGCCGCGGGGGGACAGGGGTCCCAGAGCAGGGGAGGGGCCTTTGTGTGCAGGTATCGACCTGCCCCGAGGCCATCAGTCCCCTATCCACGCAGACCAGGGGCAAGGATCCCTACCTGTGCTCGGCCCGGCGTCCCGACAGCGAGCAGGTGCTGCTTCACTTTCTCCTGCAAGAGCGGACCAAGCCCCTGCCTGCTGGAGCCCTGGGCCAGAGCCGGGTTAATCCTATTTGCCAGACTAACTGTGAGCCTGCTCAAGCCAGGCTGTGTAGGGCAGGGGAGCTGTTTAAATTTTTTTTTTTTTAATGGAGATAAAATTCACCTAACGTGATGTTCCCCCTTTTAGCTATCTGAAAGTGCACGCTTCGGTGTTTTTTTTAGTACACTCACAGTGTCGTGTAGTCATCACCACCAACAATTCCAGAACATTTCCATCACACCCTAAAGGTACCCCACGCCTGTCAGCAGGCACTGCCCATCCCCCTGCCCCAGGCCTTGGCAACGGTGAATCTGCTCTCTGTCTCAGTGGATTTGCCTGTTCTGGACGTTTTACACAAACGGAGTAAATCACATGTGGTCCTTCACATCGGGGTCCCTTCACTCCAGATAACACCTCCCAGGCTCACCCACACTGTCAGGTAGATCAGGACGCTGAGTGACGTCCGCAGTGTGGAGAGAGGACATCTGGGTCGTTTCCAGGTCTGGTCTCACTTCACTCACGGGGACTGAGCTGCAGCACGTTGCCAGGGAGCAGGGCTGCACGGGAGGGTCTGGGTGACACGGGGGCCACACGTGGCAGCACCTGGTCAGCTCCTTCCCATGCTCACCAGGCTGCCCAGGTCACTGGGCAGGTCCTGGGGGGACAGAGGCCCCAGCAGCTGGGTGGGAGGAAGGGGCCTCCAGGGTTCCAGGCAGGACAGGGCTAGCCTTCAAGGAAGGGGAAGGTCGGTCGAAGCCTTTTTAGAAGTTAAAAACATAATGGTCACACAAGTAGTGACCACGGGTCTAAGATCTATTCCATCTGTGATGGGACTGGCAGGCGGCAGTGCTGGTTCAGAGGAGAATCCCTCGATTCCAAGTGCTAAAACCAGAGAGGAGGAGCGAGACAGGAGCTGTTCGACAGGGCAACACCACCATCCATGCCAGACAAAGCGGCACGTCCAGGCGACTCCCCCACATCCAGGGCAGGTACAGACGTCCCGAGAAAGCTGGACAGCACCCAGCAGTCACAGAAGGGCACACCGTCCCCCTATTGCCTTAAGAGATCCAACCGGGCAAACGGGGGCTGGCGTCTGGGCAGAGGGCATGGCCTGAGCAGAGGCCTCAAGGCAGGCAAGGGCAGGGTCCCCAGGGCAGGTGGGCTTGAAGTGAGCACTGGTCCTCGGAGTCGCCAGAGGGATGAGGGGGTCTCTTCGATCCCAGATCCAGGCATGTCACGGAGTCAAGTTCGAGGTGAGGGTGAGGCAGTGGAAACTCCCCAGAATCCCCAGCCCGGGGCGAGAGGACTGCCACGGGCGGTGAGCTGACATCACCTGGGCCCAGGTAACTGAGGCCACCTGGGGTGACCAGGAATCTGGGGAGCATCTACCCAGAGCCAGTTCCCCGCTGGCATCCCAGGGCCCCCACGCCACCCCCACTCCCTACGTGGTGAAAGCTGAATCAGTCCTGTCCACCTTGGCTGAATCACGCCGAGGGAAACACGGCACGCTCACAGCTGGAAGGAAGGCCCCCCGCCGTTTCCTTCCTCCTCTTCTCCAGCCTCACCTGTGTGCTGCATAGAGGTGACTCTCTGCAGCCCCACGGACTGTAGCCCACCAGCCTCCTCTGTCCATGGGATTCTCCAGGCAAGGATACTGGAGTGGTTGCCATTTCCTTCTCCAGGGGATTTTCCTGACCCAGGGATCCAACCACGTCTCCTGTGTCGCCTGCACTGCAGGTAAATTCTTTACCGGCTGAGCCCTCGGGCAAGCCCACCTCAACTGCCCTCCTGCTATTACTGAATCACACCCCAGACCCTGCCTCTGGCTCTCTGCGCCCACTGTGAGTCTGTCCCCGCACCATCCTGCACCACCACCAGGCCTCTGCCTGCGGGTGCCACCACCCCAAGACTCCCTCCTGGCCCTCCTGCGCCTTTGCAAGTCCCACCTCCTTGGAAGCCCGCTCACCTGCTCACAAGCTCTCACTGAGCTCCTACAGGTGCCCTGGCTGTGCTGTGGACCCAAGGGCACTCTTGGGGAGCAAAGCTCAGTTCCTCACATGATAGTGAGTTCGGCCACAGCAGCCCGGGGATGAACCTGGAGGCCAGACACCCCCAGAGCACAGCCCTATCAACGGCAAAAGAAGAGAGGTCCTCAGCTGCCGAGGAGCCCCGGCCTCAGCTGGACCCCCAACACACTGGGAAGCCCCCATCTCTGACCCAACTTCCACCCAGGCCCCTCACCGAAGGGCAGGGGCGTGGAGCCCCGCTTCACAAGCCATCACAGGGCACACTGCACCCAGGAAGACACAGTCTGGGGGCCCTCGGCTCAGTGTTCCCTAGCACCCCTCAAGGCTTCTCCCATTTCAGAAACCTCTCGACGAGCACCAGAGAACCCAGCCTCAGCCTCTGCCACCTCCTCCACTCCTGGACGTGCATGCCACCGTCTCTTACAGAGAGCACCCCGTGTTCTGCTGGACTCAGAGTCTCATTACAAGGCAGTGAGGCAAGGCCAGCACTGCTCAGACCTGGGTCAGTCACACTCCACCTCTGGGAGGTACCCACACCCCCAGGGCGGCTGCAAGGCTGGGACACAGACTAGCAGGCCTGGCATGAAGTAGGTGCTCGGGAAGAAGGGTCAGGGACCCTCCTGGGCCAGGACCAGACTGCCTGTCCTCGGCCCATGGATGCCCCTGGATCATCCGCCCTGGCCCAGGGCTGGCTGGTGGCCACGCCTCCCGGCAGCGGGTCCTGCATCCCAGATCCGCCTGAAGCCCTGGTTCTCACGCTCACTTCCTCGGGGTGGGGAGTGGGGGCAGGGCACGACGCACTCACCCAGGCCCTGAAACCCCAGCCCCCTCTCTGGGAGCCTGTGCCCACAAGGACCCGGGGCCAGAGCCTTTCACTGGGAGGGGGGTGAGGGGGAAGGACGGGGAGCACAAGGCAGGAGACGGGGAAGAGGGGTCAGGAGCAGAGCAAGAGGCCCGGCGGGGATGCCCCCTCGCCTCCCCAGGGTTGGCCAGACAGGGACGTCTGACCCTGGGCCCACCAGGGTCCTTCTGAAAACAAGAGGCCAGGCAGGAGCAAGGCAGCCAAGAACACTGGACGCGAAGGGCCAGCGTCCGTCCTGAAGCCGGGCAGGCCTGGCAGTGTCCGTGGGAACAAGGCCCGGGCCCGGCCGGCCACACTCGGGCCAGTCAGTGGGCATTGGGGCCGCAGCAAAGACTGGGGCAGCTGGGCATGTCCCGAGCGGTGGGAGCCCAGGCCCCGATCCTGCCCCTGCCATGTCCAGACCTGCAGGCTGATCTGGGGCGGGGGGTGTCTCGTGGGGGCCCTGGGGAAGGCTGGAGGGGCTGTGAGGGGAGAGAGAAAGGGTCGGCAAGGCACGATCACCCCTACCCTCACCATCCACACCCCCAGACCCCGCCGGTGCTCCCCCCGTCTCCTGCCTCCCCTCGGCCCCAGCCCCTTGTGGCCGCTTCTACCTGTAGCCTTCTCCCTGCCCCCTTAGCCACCTTCTCCCTGGCCCTCAGCTGGCACCAAGTGTCTCCCTCTGGGTTAGAGGCTCCTCCTCCAGCTCCCTGGACCCTCACCTCCCCTAACCGCACGCGGCCCACCCAGGGCAGAGGCCACAGTGGCGTCGTGCATGTGTGGAGACTGTGACTTCGTGGGCTGTGGCCACACTGGATGACAGGTGGGGGACAGGGGCGGCTGGCGAGGTGGACAGACGGCTGGACACTCTGATGAGCAGCTCAGTGTGCACTCCAGCCCGCACGCCCCTCAGGCTCTGCCCGGCTCCGTCCTCCACGCTCCCTGCCCCCCACGCCCCACCCGGGGACCCCCAGCCACTGGCTGTCCTCACAGGCCTGGGGGCCCCTCGGGACGGCCCTTCCGGTGACTTCCTGCCAGGGCAGCCGGGGGGAGGGGTAAACAAGGCCTCCAGATGGCTTCCTGCGGGCTGCCCGCGAGCGTGGGAACGGGCCAGCCCCGGGGCCATGGAGGAGGGGAGGGCTGTGCCCTCAGCAAAGCACCTTCTGCCCCCCTCCCCGGACGCCCCCTTTGACACCTCCCAACATGCACACCGCCATCTATGGAGTGGGACAGGCCCCACCGGCAGGCCAGAAGCAGGGCCTCCTGCCCAGCAAGGCCCTTCCTTATCAGGCCTGCCCGCCCGCGGAGGCAGGGACCCCTGCCCCATCTGAGAAGTAGGGGACACCGAGGCCAGAGAGGAGAGGGTCTCCCAGGGCGCGATGAGTCAGCGGCTGGGCAGAGGCGGGTCAGCCCCCACCCCAGCACGCACCTGGAGGCGCCTCATCTGTAAACAGGGGGCCACAGTCCAGCTCCAGGCCCCTCAGCAAGGATGGCACAGCCCCGGCTCAGGAGGCACCGGTGACAGCACGGCTGCCCCTGCACCGGGCTCCTTGGTTCTGGGAGACAGGGCAGCAACAGCCACCGCCACCCAGCTGACCGAGAGGATGAAGGCCGCGCCTGGACCAGAGCCCCTCCGGCCCACAGCGGCCTCACGACGGCCACTGAGGAGATGCTCTTCACTCAGGCCCTGAGTCCTGGGGAGCCATCCTCCAGCCGCTGTGATGACCACATCCTTCAAGCCCAGGTGGGATACCATTTCCTCTCAGAAGGCCTCCCTGATTTCCCATCCCCACACAACCTCAAAGTCTGGGGGACGCACGCTGCAGGAAGGTGACAGCTGTCCCCTGCAGGTCCTCCTGTTCACCCGTGCTCCCTCCCAGGGTCAGGACCACCTCTCTCTGCCCTCTCCCATCCCCCACGGGGCCAGTGCAGCCCAGGCAGCCCCTCGAGGGGCACACGAAGGCAGGAATGAGTAGGGGGCCTGTAGCCTGCACCCCCTACCCCACTACACAGCAGCCAAGCCGGTGGCGACAGGCCAAGAGGGGCGGACCTGGGGAGAGGAGTCTATCACGGGGGTGCTGATTCATAAAAGGGTCCGTCCAGGCCCCCGGGTGCCACCAGGAGAGAGGCCCGCAGTCAGCGGCGAGGGAGATTCAAGTGAATAGCTGCACGTTATTCAGCAGCCTGTTCCTGTGTAACCCAGCATAGGCCCAGCAGCCCAGTGCTCGGAGCAGTTTTGAACCTCCTGGGCTGTCTGATTTTTCATGAGGAGCCCCATCATAAGGAGCACCACCAAGTCTGTGCTGAACACTAACACGGAGCACTGTTAGGGTGATGCTCCACCCCCGACGTGAGCTCCTGGGGCAGGCAGTGCCATCAAGGTAGGGCCCCAGGCCCTCTCTGCCCACGCCCTGCACAGGGTCAGGCCCAAGAGCACACCTTGACAGGAGAACGGAGGCCCCCCAGACGGCCCCTTCCGAGGTCGCAGCCTTGGCGACTTAAAGGGCTAGTCTGCCGGGCGGTCACACGGGGCAGACGCACGGTTGCAAGTGGGTCGTTTGGCTCGGGTGGCTTCGGCTAAACCGCCAAGGCCACCAGCTTTGTCCTGACCCCCATCCAGTCTGCGGTGGGGTCCAGGGTCTACTCCGAGCTCCCCATTCTCTAGACAAGAAAACCGAGGCCCAGGAAAGGCAGGGGCTGGCCCAGTGTCACCCAGAAGCCTGGCAGAGGTGGGGCCATGGCTCTGGGCTCCCTAGGGCCGTGTGGAGGGGACAGCGAGGTCTTAGTGGGAAGTCCCGGGCACCCTCAGGCACCCCCTGAGCTCCTCGTGGCAATTCCCAGCAGATGCGCTGGTGGGCAGCTGGCCAGAGAGAAGTGAAGGCCAGGAGAAGGCCCAGCAGCTGACCCCGTGGGGAGATGAAAGCGGAGGGAATGTTTGGCTTGGCAGGGCCCAGGCTAGGCAAGGGAGTAGGAGGGCCACCTTGGCTTCAGCAGACGATACCCAGGGATGCCAGCGGGCACAGCAGAAAGGCGCACGGCTGGGGGCGGGCGCAGGGCCGGCAGCAGGTAACCCGCCGCAGGGGGCAGCCGTGGAGCTCCGGGTGGGGTGGCGGGGAATCCTTCTGGCCCTCCCACGCCTCTTCCAGGAAGCCTGAGTCACAGGAGGGCCCTGGGGCCCGGAGACCGGCCGGGAGCACCAGTCCCACGGGAAGGGGACAGGGCAGGGCAGCCCGCCTCCTCCAGCTGGGCCAGCCCCGGCTTCGGGGTCTGTGCGGCGAGTGAGGCCATGGGAACAGGCTCAGGCCGCTCCCAGGAGGGGCTGGGGGGATGGAAGAGCTGTTGACAGCGGGTCAGAGCCCCCCTTCCACAGGAGGGGAACTGAGACCCCAGAGGAGAAAAGTTGGCTCAGAGCCAGACAGTTAATGACTTGTTATCAACCAAGGGGGGCTCCAGTCAGGCAGGCCAGGGAGACCCACAGCTGCGTGCATCAACCTCCTGGCTGAGCCCGGTTCCAGCACATCAGCTCCCCGCCTTGCACCAGAGACCATCCCACCACCCTGCTCTAGAACACTCCATGACTCCCACCGCCCCTTCCCTCAGAATCTGAGTCAGGAAATGGAACCAGGGCACAAGGCAGCCCCAACCTTCCACCTACCCGCATCCGCCATGCTGCTTCCTGCCTGGGGGGCATGGGGGTGCACGCACAGAGCACCAAGCATCTGGGGGCACCGCCCCGTTGACAACCTCAGATCTGATCTTGGCCCCTCACTTGCGGGTGCAGGATGGAAACCCAGGGCGATGACATCCACCCCTGGATTCATCCAGGACTCAGCCAAGCTCCAGGCAGGCACACAGTAAGTGCATAATAAAGGCAGTGGCCGGGAAGACCCAGGAGAAAGAGTGGGTTCGTGGCTCAGAGGCCTGAGAAGGGGAGACAGCGGGAGGAGCCACGTGGGGCTTAGGTCTGACCACTGGACGAGTTCCTCCCTATGTGTCTCCCAGAGGCTGCAATGGCCGAGAACAGCAGAACCCCCGGCCAGTCATCCTGGAGGATCACCACCTTCTAGAAACGAGCACTCTGGTCTCTTGCAAGGCTCGAGCCGCCTCCCTGCCCGCTGAGGCCTCTGGCACTGCGGCTCGGTGGTCCAGTGTACACACCACCTGCCTTGTGAGGGCCGGCAGGGGACTCGCACTCCTAACAGAGGCTGGGGAGGGGCCAGACCCCAGGCCTGGCCGGACCAGGACCACTAGGCCACAGAGGGGTCACTGTGACAAGTCCTGGGCCTGGCTGTGGCTTCCCCCCACCCCTGGCCTAGGCGGCCCTTCCAAATTCCCAATAGGAACCCTTTTCAGTCACCCGGGGGACTCGCGGCGCCAGGCCAGAAGTGGCATTGGACAGAGGGGCTCCCCTTCCTGTGCCACCACTGCCTGGAGCCCCTGTGACCTCGGGAAGTGAAAACCCTCAGTGAACTTTGGCTTCTCGCTGCAGGGCAGGTGGATGACGACTCCCGCTGCTGGGGGACAGACCAGGACGAACGGAAGGGGCCTGGCACTCAGCGGGCACCGACATCCCCCAGTAACCACCTTCTCCGAGGCTCGGCTTTATTACCTGGAAAGGAGCCACCAGCCCTGCCCCCCGGAGTCCCAGCGACAGGAGATGCTCTGGCCCTGGGGACGTGGACAGAGTCTTGTTCCAGAGAAATGGACCTACCCTCATACCCTCCAGCCTTCGGAGGGCCCCCGGGCCTGGAGTCCTGGCCAGGCAAACAGCAGGATGGAGGGAAAACAGCAGGCCAAGCCCTGCGCCCTCCAGCCAGCCCAGCAACGCACCCCACCAGCTGCCCAAACACCCAGCCCTGAAGGTCAGATGCGTGAGAGCAGGGCCACACGTGTCCCCTGGTTCTCAGTGCCCTCAGCGTGGCCCCTGGACGTGTGCGTCATAGGCATACACAGCCTCATCGGCCACTTGGTATCACTCTTCCAAGTGAGAGAAGCGTATGGTGAGGCGGGGACCTGAGGCGGGCTTGGAGGTCCACCATGCCCAAGACAGGACAGCCACGCCAGCCCCTCCTAAGGCTGCCCTCTGCCCCTCACCAGCCCCCAGCCCAGCTCCACTTCTTCCTGGCACTGTTGCCACCTGTAGGCGTGGGCACTGCCACCTGACTGCCAGCTCCACGGGGCCGGGGCCAGGTCTGTCCTGATAACAGCTTATCAAGGCCCAGCACACAGTAGGTGCTCAAGCGTTGGTGACTGTGAGACAGGAACGCCACCTTGTGGCTCCACCAAGGACCACCACCCAGACAACAGACCGGCGCACCATCACCCACCTCTCAGTCCAGCACCGCGCCTGGCACAGACTGCGTGGAAAGCACTGCGGGGCTGTTGGAGGAGGCCAGCTCCCCGAGGGGACAGTGGGGGGCATTGTCTCTTCTTGAATACCTGCAGTGAGGGAGGCCTGGGTGGCTGTGGAGAGACCCCCAAGCCCACCTTCGGCCCCCTTTACTCCACACAACAGCCTGTCGGGTAGGGCCGCCAGCACCCACTTCACAAGGGGGAAAACAAAGGCCCTGGTGAGGGGCTGGACATGACTCTGCCTCTCTGGGCCTTTATTTCCTCACCTGAGAAGCGGGGTTAATAGCCTCATGGACAGATCTGAGGAGGTCACTGAGGCAAGGCACCCACACAGAGCTGCAGAGGTGGGGTCCCCATCCAGGCAAGGCCACAGGCACCCTGTGTCCACTGACCCCCCTCTAGTCCACAGCCCTACACGGCTGCGGCCTGGGACCAAGGACCCACTGGACTCTACACACCACTGATGCTAACCTCCCAGGCACTACTCACCACCATCTGCTAGGCTGACCACAGAGCCCACCAGCCAGAAGAGGAGGTGCAGCGCCTGCCCGCTGGCCAGGGCCAGAGTGCCCAGCACACTGTGACTTCTGGCCTGGACCCCACTCACCCTCAGACCTGCGATCAGGGTCCGGCCTGTGGGGTCACCACGCTCCACCCGGGTAAGGCCAGGCCCAGGGCGACAGCTGCTCTGCGGTCACGGAGCTGACACGCCACCCACCCCAACTCCACCGGCCACCAGCTAGCTGCCCTGGAGAACACAGGAGCGTGCCCCCGAGCTGCCTGGCCAAGGCCGGGACCTGCTCTAAGCTGGGGTACTGATTGGACAGATGAACCGCTGCCGGGCTACTAGCGCCCACGCGGTATGAGAGCTGGGGCTCGCACGGGTCTCCGGCACATGGAGCTCAACCTGGGCGCCAACCGCGGGGCCGGGAAGCCCCGTGGGGTTTGTGGCGGGCATGGGCACTAGAGACCAAGTGCCCCCAAACTGTGCGGAGGAGCAAACTGAGCAGGGGGTTAGGGGGCGGCACGTGATCCCCGGCGCTGCTTGGGGCACAGGGACTCCGGATGAGGGTCTCCCGCCCCCGGGATCGGGAGCAGGAACCAAGCCTCCCAGCCTGGAGTCCACCGCCCGCCACGCGGGGGAAGCGGCGGGCGGCGCCCCAAGCCGGCCCCCCACCCCACCCC
Source organism: Cephalophus harveyi (assembly GCA_006410635.1). Taxonomy (NCBI): domain Eukaryota; kingdom Metazoa; phylum Chordata; class Mammalia; order Artiodactyla; family Bovidae; genus Cephalophus; species Cephalophus harveyi. Next base: position 400,001 of record SJYT01018078.1, on the reverse strand, counting down.
GGGCTGAGAGCTGCACGTGGCAGGCGCCGGGCCCTCACTCGCGCCGCCGAGGCCGCGGGGCGCGGGGGGTCCCGGCCCCCCAGGAGGCGGCCCTCCCCCGGCCCGCGCGCCCCGCCGCGCGCCCGCACCGTCCCGGGCGGGCGCGAGGAGACTGACCTGGCGGTCCGGGCGCCGGCTCCACGGGCGGAGGGCTCGGGGCGCGCGTGCGCGTGCACGATCCCCGGCGCGCGCAGGCGCGGCCCCGCTCCGGGCACGCGAGGCCCTGCCCGCCGGGTCACGTGGGCGGCGCGGCCCAATGGGAGCGCTCCCCACCCGGGGGCACCCGCGGGCGCGCGCGCGCGGGCCCCAGAGCCCCGCCCAGGAGAGAAGGGGCGTGCCCGTGGGCTCTGAGCACGGTCCGGTCTCCGTAGCTAGCCGGCTGCGGCAGGATGGCGAGGCGGTTAGGGAACCCGGGTAGACTCGACCCCGAGGTGAAGCCGAGGCCGAGAGATGGAGTCCGGCGTCCCAGGCTTTCAGGAAACTTCTGGAGTCCTGGACTTTCCCCTATGTCATTTGGGGCTGAGCCCCACGCTCACAGGCCGGTTGCCGCAAAGACGGGGCACGGAAAAGCAGTCACCCCGCCCGAGGCTTGGGGTCAGACCGGGGCTTGAGGCCTCCAGACTGCCCCTAATGCTTGCAGCGGGCTGGGACCCCCAGGAGATCTTAAGGTGCCCCCTGGGGGCTGGTGGGAGGTCCCCTTCTGGATCAGCCCTTCCTAGAGAGCTCACGGCTCCACCAGTGGTGACTAACGGAGGAGACCCAGCGCAGAGAGGGGAAGGAGAGGTGGGCGTGGAACCGGTCTGGAGGTCTCCTCTGGACCTCACACTCTCCCCACCGTGTCCCCCGCACCAGTCCATGGACCCGCAGCCCAGTCAAATGCCCAGCCTCTCCTCGCAGACCCTGGTGCTGCCTCCGTTCCCCAAGAGGATGCCCTCCTACCACCCCCCCACCTGCAACAACACCTGGACCCCGGGGCCCCCGAAAGGCAAGAGTGAGCGCCCATCTTTCTCTGCAGAGTCCTGCAGGGCGGCCCCCGGGCCGCCTGACCCGGAGCAGCCTCCCTCCTCCAGCCTCCCTCCCCGCCCCCATCACTGCCACAGCCTGACACCTGCGTGCAGCTCCTCCCACAGGGCAGGGTCCACCCACCGCAGGGCCCTTGCACTTGCTGTTCTTTCTGCCCGGGAAGTCTTGGCCCAGACCATCCCTGGGGTGCCATCTTTCGCATGTGGTCCCTCTCAGCTGTTGCCTCCTCTGAGAACTCAGTCTCTGCTGACGTCCCCCTCACTCAGCCCCGCAGTGCCTCAAGCTCTGCCAGAAAGTCCCCCAGGGCGGCTGGTCCAGGCCTGCCATAGAACCGCAGAGTTGGGGCTCCGGTCCTTGGTGCCTTTGGGCAGGGAACAGCGGGAAGACTGTGTTGTCAGGAGAGGCAACATCTGGCTGTATTCCAGCTGGGAAGTCCTGGGAGCCCTCCACGGCAGTGACAGCTGGCCACCCACTAAGGCAGCCCATTTCCCATAGCACTGTGGGACTTTAGGGTCCATTTCAACTATCGATTTTCCTTTTGATGTTTATTTTGACCTCACCAGAGCACCTGCATCCCGCAGGTTTCATAAGCTTCCTCCCCTCCTGTCCCAAGTCTCGGGGGGGTTATCCCCAGTGCCCTTTGTGTGGAACTGTGGGTATGGTGTTCCTTGTGGGCTCCCAGGCTGGGGTCTCTCTCACTTCCATGTCCCTGGTATCAGTGTGGGACCCTGAGGAGGAGGATCCCAGAGTCCGACTCCCCAGATGTTCACTGAACACCGGCCTCTTGCAAGGCACTTAGGCCATCTGTCCGGCCAAGCCCACACTTCACCCTGCAGCAGGGGGACCGCCACCCTCATTCTGCAGGTGAGGAAGTCGAAGCTCAGTAAGGCAGAGCCATGGGAATTCCCTGGAGGTCCAGTAGTCAGGGATTTCCCTGGTGGCTCAGTCAGTAAAGAATCTGCCTGCAGTGCAGGAGACCCGGGTTCGAGCCCTGGGTGGAGAAGATCCCCTGGAGGAGGAAATGGCAACCCACTCCAGTATCCTTGCCTGGAGAAGACAGAAGAGCCTGGTGGGCTACAGCCCACGGGGTCGCAAGAGTCGGACGTGACAAAGCAACAAAACCACCACCACCCAGTGGTCAGGACTCGGCCCTTTCACTGTCAGGGCCAGGGTTCAATCCTGGCTTCGTGATGTGCCCAAAAAAAAAAAAAAAAGGCAGAGCCGAGACTCAAGCTCAGGCCTGGGGAAGCCAGAGCTGGCACCACTACTGTGAGTTGAATGGGCGAGGCTAGAAGGGAGACAGAGCTGAACATGATTCACAGGCGACTTCACAGTAGGGAGGGTTGGCTCAGAACTGACCTCCTTTACAGAGGTCCTTTACAGGGACCACAGAGGTGACAGGTGAGTGAGGGAAAGGCAGAGCTGAAATCTCAGCCTGAACTCCTAATGCCCAAATCCTCCCTGGGATTGAGGGTCCCACACTACCTACCCCCAATCACTGGACCTGCCCCCCACCGCCCCGACCAGCATGGCTGCCAGCTGGGGCGGAGGACCTGAAGGGGAACTGGGTTAGGACGGGAGAGGGGCCCCCAGGGCTACAGGATTAGCAGATTAGCTCCAAGGAGGACAAAGATGAGGTCAGTGCTAAGTGGATTTCCAGAAAGCAGCCTCCAGCCCAGCAGGCCCAGCCCCAGAGGAGGCAGGGCCCTGAGGAGGGGCCGGCAGCCAGCTGTGGTCAGTGGGCAGCCCCCCGACCAGTAGACAGACCACAGGTCTTAACCTCTTCCTGCCTCTGTCCCCTCATCTGTGATGGGGTCAGAGGGACAGCTCCATCTCTGCAGATGAGGCTGGATGCCGGCTTGGCTGCTCCTGGCACTGAGCAGGTGCTCAGTACATGTTCTCAGGATGCTCCTTCCAGAATCGTCCTCAGGCCCCAGCGTCAAACATGAGCAAAGAAAAAAAAGAGCTTCTTGGTGTATGTGGGGGGGGAGGGGTTTGTTTGTTTATTTGGCTGTGTCGCACAGCATGTGGGATCTTAGTTCCCTGACCAGGGATCGAACCCTGGTCCGATCTGCATGGTCCCGCATGGTCCATGATCTGCATGTCCCCAGCAGTGGAAGTGCAGAGTCCCAACCGCTGGACAGCCAGGGAAGTCCCAAAGAGCTTCTGGTTGAACATGAGGCCAGGTAGATGCAAACACTGGGTGCAAGGTATAGGACGAGAAGAGTAACATTGGGACTGGCTTCTGGTGGCCGCGTCACACCCACTTTAGACCCCAGAGGCAATGACACGTCCTGAGTCCAGTGGGACTCCCCCACCCCGGACGGTGCCCCACCCGCAGTGTGCACACCCAGGACAGCCCACACCTGCGGTCCTCCCTAGCCTCCTTCCTGCAGACAGACCATCCCTGGGGTGTCCAGAACACCCGCGAGGCCCCAAAGGCACCGAGAGATCTGCACGAGGCCCCTGTATGATGGCTCTCCCAGCCTCACCTGGGGCCAGCCGTGTGACCCTCCTGCACCCAGGTCCCCATCGTGGGCTCTGCTGTTCCAAATATGAAGAGGAAGCCAGACTTGGAGAACAGGGCCTTGAGGGCTTGTGTCTCTCATTCCCAGATTTCCAGTAACACAGTCAAGTTGCTTAAATGATAAGACATTTTGGGGGGGAGAAAATGTTTTATTTCTGTTTATGATGGTATAATTTCATGTATGGATGTGAGAGTTGGACTGTGAAGAAGGCTGAGCGCCCAAGAATTGATGCTTTTGAACTGTGGTGTTGGAGAAGACTGTTGAGAGTCCCTTGGACTGCAAGGAGATCCAACCAGTCCATTCTGAAGGAGATCAGCCCTGGGATTTCTTTGGAAGGAATGATGCTAAGGCTGAAACTCCAGTACTTTGGCCACCTCAGGCGAAGAGTTGACTCATTGGAAAAGACTCTGATACTGGGAGGGATTGGGGGCAGGAGGAGAAGGGGATGACAGAGGATGAGATGGCTGGATGGCATCACTGACTCAATGGACGTGAGTCTGAGTGAACTCCGGGAGTTGGTGATGGACAGGGAGGCCTGGCGTGCTGCGATTCATGGGGTCTCAAACAGTCGGACACGACTGAGCGACTGAACTGAACTGATAAATTATAAATAACTTATGAGAAAAGAAAAAACATCCCTTATATCTAAAAAATAAAACATTAAAGAACTATTGTTTTAGTCACTCTTTGTGATCCCATGGCCTGTGGCCCACCAGGCTCCAAATGATGAGACATTTAAATGGGCTTCCCTTGTGGCTCAGCTGGTAAAGAATCCATCTGCAATGCGGAAGACCTGGGTTTGTTCCCTGGGTCCGGACGATCCCCTGGAGAAGGGAAAGGCTACCCACTCTGGTATTCAGGCCTGGAGAATTCCATGGTAAAAAAAAAAAAAAAGGCAGAGCCGAGACTCAAGCTCAGGCCTGGGGAAGCCAGAGCTGGCACCACTACTGTGAGTTGAATGGGCGAGGCTAGAAGGGAGACAGAGCTGAACATGATTCACAGGCGACTTCACAGTAGGGAGGGTTGGCTCAGAACTGACCTCCTTTACAGAGGTCCTTTACAGGGACCACAGAGGTGACAGGTGAGTGAGGGAAAGGCAGAGCTGAAATCTCAGCCTGAACTCCTAATGCCCAAATCCTCCCTGGGATTGAGGGTCCCACACTACCTACCCCCAATCACTGGACCTGCCCCCCACCGCCCCGACCAGCATGGCTGCCAGCTGGGGCGGAGGACCTGAAGGGGAACTGGGTTAGGACGGGAGAGGGGCCCCCAGGGCTACAGGATTAGCAGATTAGCTCCAAGGAGGGCAAAGATGAGGTCAGTGCTAAGTGGATTTCCAGAAAGCAGCCTCCAGCCCAGCAGGCCCAGCCCCAGAGGAGGCAGGGCCCTGAGGAGGGGCCGGCAGCCAGCTGTGGTCAGTGGGCAGCCCCCCGACCAGTAGACAGACCACAGGTCTTAACCTCTTCCTGCCTCTGTCCCCTCATCTGTGATGGGGTCAGAGGGACAGCTCCATCTCTGCAGATGAGGCTGGATGCCGGCTTGGCTGCTCCTGGCACTGAGCAGGTGCTCAGTACATGTTCTCAGGATGCTCCTTCCAGAATCGTCCTCAGGCCCCAGCGTCAAACATGAGCAAAGAAAAAAAAGAGCTTCTTGGTGTGTGTGGGGGGGGAGGGGTTTGTTTGTTTATTTGGCTGTGTCGCACAGCATGTGGGATCTTAGTTCCCTGACCAGGGATCGAACCCTGGTCCGATCTGCATGGTCCCGCATGGTCCATGATCTGCATGTCCCCAGCAGTGGAAGTGCAGAGTCCCAACCGCTGGACAGCCAGGGAAGTCCCAAAGAGCTTCTGGTTGAACATGAGGCCAGGTAGATGCAAACACTGGGTGCAAGGTATAGGACGAGAAGAGTAACATTGGGACTGGCTTCTGGTGGCCGCGTCACACCCACTTTAGACCCCAGAGGCAATGACACGTCCTGAGTCCAGTGGGACTCCCCCACCCCGGACGGTGCCCCACCCGCAGTGTGCACACCCAGGACAGCCCACACCTGCGGTCCTCCCTAGCCTCCTTCCTGCAGACAGACCATCCCTGGGGTGTCCAGAACACCCGCGAGGCCCCAAAGGCACCGAGAGATCTGCACGAGGCCCCTGTATGATGGCTCTCCCAGCCTCACCTGGGGCCAGCCGTGTGACCCTCCTGCACCCAGGTCCCCATCGTGGGCTCTGCTGTTCCAAATATGAAGAGGAAGCCAGACTTGGAGAACAGGGCCTTGAGGGCTTGTGTCTCTCATTCCCAGATTTCCAGTAACACAGTCAAGTTGCTTAAATGATAAGACATTTTGGGGGGGAGAAAATGTTTTATTTCTGTTTATGATGGTATAATTTCATGTATGGATGTGAGAGTTGGACTGTGAAGAAGGCTGAGCGCCCAAGAATTGATGCTTTTGAACTGTGGTGTTGGAGAAGACTGTTGAGAGTCCCTTGGACTGCAAGGAGATCCAACCAGTCCATTCTGAAGGAGATCAGCCCTGGGATTTCTTTGGAAGGAATGATGCTAAGGCTGAAACTCCAGTACTTTGGCCACCTCAGGCGAAGAGTTGACTCATTGGAAAAGACTCTGATACTGGCTGGGATTGGGGGCAGGAGGAGAAGGGGATGACAGAGGATGAGATGGCTGGATGGCATCACTGACTCAATGGACGTGAGTCTGAGTGAACTCCGGGAGTTGGTGATGGACAGGGAGGCCTGGCGTGCTGCGATTCATGGGGTCTCAAACAGTCGGACACGACTGAGCGACTGAACTGAACTGATAAATTATAAATAACTTATGAGAAAAGAAAAAACATCCCTTATATCTAAAAAATAAAACATTAAAGAACTATTGTTTTAGTCACTCTTTGTGATCCCATGGCCTGTGGCCCACCAGGCTCCAAATGATGAGACATTTAAATGGGCTTCCCTTGTGGCTCAGCTGGTAAAGAATCCATCTGCAATGCGGAAGACCTGGGTTTGTTCCCTGGGTCCGGACGATCCCCTGGAGAAGGGAAAGGCTACCCACTCTGGTATTCAGGCCTGGAGAATTCCATGGACTATATAGTCCATGGGGTCGCAGAGAGTCAGACACGACTAAGCATAGCTCAGCTGTAAAGAAAGCGGAGCGTCAAAGAACTGATGCTTTTGAACTGTGGTGTTGGAGAAGACTCTTAAGAGTCCCTTGGACTGCAAGGAGATCCAACTAGTCAATCCTAAAGGAGATCAGTCCTGAGTGTTCATTGGAAGAACTGATGCTAAAGCTGAAACTCCAGTATTTTGGCCACCTGGTGCGAAGAACTGACTCATTGGAAAAGACCCTGATGCTGGGAAAGATTAAGGGCAGGAGGAGAAGGGGACGACAGAGGATGAGATGGTTGGATGGCATCACCGATGCAATGGACATGAGTTTGAGCAAGCTCCGGGAGTGGTGATGGACAGGGAAGCCTGGCATGCTGCGGTCCATGGGGTTGCAAAGAGTCAGACATGAGTGAGCAGCTGAACTGAGCTGACTGATGCTGAGAAACAGTCACCTCAAGCTTAGTAGCTTGAAACAGCAAAGACCACTTGTCCTCTCTGGGCGTTCGTGGGGCAGGATTTCCGACACTTAGCTGAGCCGTTCTGGGCGAGGCTCTCTGGGGAGGTGCACTGTGGCCGCCATCATCTGCAGGCCTACCTGGGGTACTTGGTGACCTCCGGGTCAGTCCCTAGTGTCCCCAGGGCACCTGGTCAAGCCCACCTCCTGGCCTTTGCACAAGCTGTACCCTCCGTCGGAGAAGGTGCAGCAGAGAACCAGTGGCCAGAGAACCCAGTCCGCTAGGGGGCTCAGCAGTGAGGAGGCCCGGACACCCATCTCACCTGTGTTCCCAGTACCTTCGGGGGTGGTGAAGGCTTGGCATGGATTCCTCCAGCGCCAGCCCAGAACAGGCATCAGGAGCACCTCGTGGGCTCCCCCTCGTGGTGCCTGTGGGCACAGCCAGCTGCTCTGGAGTGAGACCTGGCAGCTTGAGCTCAGCCCAGAGGTTTTAGTGCTCTATCTAGTGTCCCTGACACGACACAGCATATTAAAAAGCAGAGGCATTACTTTGCCAACAAAGGTCTGTCTAGTCAAAGCTGTGGTTTTTCCAGTAGTCATGTGTGAATGTGAGAGCTGGACCATAAAGAAAGCTGAGTGCTGAAGAATTGATACTTTTGAACTGTGGTGTTGGAGAAGACTCTTGAGAGTCCCTTGGACTGCAAGGAGATCAAACCAGTCCATCCTAAAGGAAATCAGTCCTGAATATTCATTGGAAGAACTGATGCTGAAGCTGAAATTCCAATACCGATGCGAAGAACTGAAAAGTCCTTGGGAAAGACCCTGACGCTGGGAAAGATTGAAGGTTGGAGGAGAAGCGGATGATAGAGGATGAGATGCTTGGATGGCATCACCGACTCAATGGACATGAGTTTGAGCAAGCTCCGGGAGTTGGTGATGGACAGGGAGGTCTGGTGTGCTACAGTCCATGGGGGTCACAGAGTCGGACATGGCTGAGTGACTGAACTGACTAAATGACTGACTGTCCCTGAGGGTAGTGCTTATGGACTGGGAGTCCTACAGTTTCATTTCATGCCGGGCTCTGGAAATTATGTCTCTGGTCCTGCCCAGCCCTTCTACTCTGCCCTGGAGACCTGGGACTCCAGAGAGACGGCAGCAATGAAATGTGCCGGCAGGAACCCCACCACTCAGTTCAAAATGAGGCGCAGAGGGGCCAGACCACACACCCAGGGGCTGGCGCTGAGCTTCTGTACCCCTAGAGGGGGACTGGGATGGGAAGACCAGGACGCCGCCTTGGCCGAGGCCCACTGTGAGCCCCGCAAAGCTTCTGCACAACCCTGGGGGCGATCTTTCATCCCAGTTCTTCGGGGTCCCCAATGTATCCGAGTCTGTCCCCACCACCCCTGTGGGCCCATGGACAGGTCTCTCTCTATCTCCTCTCTACCCCAGGGCCCGGAAGGCCAGCCTGGTATAGGCATCGGGAAAGTGAAAGAGTTAGTCGCTCAGTGTCTGAGCGTCAGAACCCCTGCCACACAAAGCGCCAGCAGTCCACCCAAGAGGGCCTGTCCGTTCACCCTGACACAGTGGGAAAGGCCTGGCTCAATGTATCACCCCCCTCAGCAACTGAGACCCAGAGTCGCTAGAGCTGGGAGCCCTCTCGGGTGCACGGTCAGGGGGCCTTGGCAGGCCCCGAAAGGGTCACTGCACCCCCACGGGAGTCAGCACACAAGAGACGGGGGCACAGTGCCTGTGGAAGGCAGGATGGCAGTCTCTGCTGAGACTAGGTCAGGAGGCTTCCTGGAGGAGGAGACATCCCCCAGAGCCCTGAAGGCGGAGGGCGGGTTTGTCCAGGTCAGGGTGGGGGCTTCAGAGGCCTGGGGGAGGAAGGGACAGTCAAGACCACCAGCAAGCCTGCAGTGACAGCTGGGGGGCCTGCAGCAAGACCACCAGCTGCATCTCAGTAAACTCACCCCCAATGTGGGACACCCCCAGGGTAGGTGCCCCTGGGGTTCCCCGCCCTCAACACAGGGCTCAAAGGCAGGAGCTCCTGACAGTCTGGGGCGAGCGGCTCAGGGAATGGGATGGTGCAGAGAGAGTCCAAGGGACCCCAGGAGACAGAGGACGGCGGGGCACCTGGCCGGCCATTCAGGAAGTCAGAGGTGGGTAAGAGCTGGGTGGCGGCCCCGGGGCGGTGGGAACTGTCCAGCCAGGTCTCCACAAGCCTGGCCGGTCCTGACCTGCAGCGTGAGTCCCCCAGGGGAGCCTGTGGGGGACAGAGGGCAGCCTAGGAACAGGTGGCCCCGTGTCAGAGTCATTATCACCGATGCAATGGACATGAGTTTGAGCAAGCTCCGGGAGTGGTGATGGACAGGGAAGCCTGGCATGCTGCGGTCCATGGGGTTGCAAAGAGTCAGACATGAGTGAGCAGCTGAACTGAGCTGACTGATGCTGAGAAACAGTCACCTCAAGCTTAGTAGCTTGAAACAGCAAAGACCACTTGTCCTCTCTGGGCGTTCGTGGGGCAGGATTTCCGACACTTAGCTGAGCCGTTCTGGGCGAGGCTCTCTGGGGAGGTGCACTGTGGCCGCCATCATCTGCAGGCCTACCTGGAGTACTTGGTGACCTCCGGGTCAGTCCCTAGTGTCCCCAGGGCACCTGGTCAAGCCCACCTCCTGGCCTTTGCACAAGCTGTACCCTCCGTCGGAGAAGGTGCAGCAGAGAACCAGTGGCCAGAGAACCCAGTCCACTAGGGGGCTCAGCAGTGAGGAGGCCCGGACACCCATCTCACCTGTGTTCCCAGTACCTTCGGGGGTGGTGAAGGCTTGGCATGGATTCCTCCAGCGCCAGCCCAGAACAGGCATCAGGAGCACCTCGTGGGCTCCCCCTCGTGGTGCCTGTGGGCACAGCCAGCTGCTCTGGAGTGAGACCTGGCAGCTTGAGCTCAGCCCAGAGGTTTTAGTGCTCTATCTAGTGTCCCTGACACGACACAGCATATTAAAAAGCAGAGGCATTACTTTGCCAACAAAGGTCTGTCTAGTCAAAGCTGTGGTTTTTCCAGTAGTCATGTGTGAATGTGAGAGCTGGACCATAAAGAAAGCTGAGTGCTGAAGAATTGATACTTTTGAACTGTGGTGTTGGAGAAGACTCTTGAGAGTCCCTTGGACTGCAAGGAGATCAAACCAGTCCATCCTAAAGGAAATCAGTCCTGAATATTCATTGGAAGAACTGATGCTGAAGCTGAAATTCCAATACCGATGCGAAGAACTGAAAAGTCCTTGGGAAAGACCCTGACGCTGGGAAAGATTGAAGGTTGGAGGAGAAGCAGATGATAGAGGATGAGATGCTTGGATGGCATCACCGACTCAATGGACATGAGTTTGAGCAAGCTCCGGGAGTTGGTGATGGACAGGGAGGTCTGGTGTGCTACAGTCCATGGGGGTCACAGAGTCGGACATGGCTGAGTGACTGAACTGACTAAATGACTGACTGTCCCTGAGGGTAGTGCTTATGAACTGGGAGTCCTACAGTTTCATTTCATGCCGGGCTCTGGAAATTATGTCTCTGGTCCTGCCCAGCCCTTCTACTCTGCCCTGGAGACCTGGGACTCCAGAGAGACGGCAGCAATGAAATGTGCCGGCAGGAACCCCACCACTCAGTTCAAAATGAGGCGCAGAGGGGCCAGACCACACACCCAGGGGCTGGCGCTGAGCTTCTGTACCCCTAGAGGGGGACTGGGATGGGAAGACCAGGACGCCTCCTTGGCCGAGGCCCACTGTGAGCCCCGCAAAGCTTCTGCACAACCCTGGGGGCGATCTTTCATCCCAGTTCTTCGGGGTCCCCAATGTATCCGAGTCTGTCCCCACCACCCCTGTGGGCCCATGGACAGGTCTCTCTCTATCTCCTCTCTACCCCAGGGCCCGGAAGGCCAGCCTGGTATAGGCATCGGGAAAGTGAAAGAGTTAGTCGCTCAGTGTCTGAGCGTCAGAACCCCTGCCACACAAAGCGCCAGCAGTCCACCCAAGAGGGCCTGTCCGTTCACCCTGACACAGTGGGAAAGGCCTGGCTCAATGTATCACCCCCCTCAGCAACTGAGACCCAGAGTCGCTAGAGCTGGGAGCCCTCTCGGGTGCACGGTCAGGGGGCCTTGGCAGGCCCCGAAAGGGTCACTGCACCCCCACGGGAGTCAGCACACAAGAGACGGGGGCACAGTGCCTGTGGAAGGCAGGATGGCAGTCTCTGCTGAGACTAGGTCAGGAGGCTTCCTGGAGGAGGAGACATCCCCCAGAGCCCTGAAGGCGGAGGGCGGGTTTGTCCAGGTCAGGGTGGGGGCTTCAGAGGCCTGGGGGAGGAAGGGACAGTCAAAACCACCAGCAAGCCTGCAGTGACAGCTGGGGGGCCTGCAGCAAGACCACCAGCTGCATCTCAGTAAACTCACCCCCAATGTGGGACACCCCCAGGGTAGGTGCCCCAGTTCCCCGCCCTCAACACAGGGCTCAAAGGCAGGAGCTCCTGACAGTCTGGGGCGAGCGGCTCAGGGAATGGGATGGTGCAGAGAGAGTCCAAGGGACCCCAGGAGACAGAGGACGGCGGGGCACCTGTCCGGCCATCCAGGAAGTCAGAGGTGGGTAAGAGCTGGGTGGCGGCCCCGGGGCGGTGGGAACTGTCCAGCCAGGTCTCCACAAGCCTGGCCGGTCCTGACCTGCAGCGTGAGTCCCCCAGGGGAGCCTGTGGGGGACAGAGGGCAGCCTAGGAACAGGTGGCCCCGTGTCAGAGTCATAGGGTCCCCAACAGTGACACTTCCCATGAGACAGCAGGTCCAAGCCAACCAAACCTGATGAGCGTGAGGGTCCTGAACCCTTCCACACACAGGACAAAGCCTGCGTGAATCCAGGGGCTGTAGGGGGCCACCCTCAGGGCTCTCCGAGCCCGAAGAGCCCACCGTCCACATTCGGGTGTGTGTCCGTCTTCTCCCAGGCCCCCGCCCCCATCCTCAGTGTGAGGGATTCAGGAGTGCGAGCCCAGCCCAGGGCGCTGGAGAGCTTCGGTGCCGTGTGGGCCGTGGCCACCAGGGGGCAGCACGACTCTCCGACGGTCTGCAGCTCCGGGCGGACTCTCTCAGAGCCCCAGGACACGGGGGTTGGGTCGCGGGGAGACCCCACTACTCATTACAGACTCCATCTCGGGCTGGTGACGGCTGCGCAGAAGGCTCTGTGGGGTGTCTGGTACCCCAGGAAGCTGCCAGTGCTGAAAGCATGGCCTAGCAATGTGGTGAGCTCCCCGCCCCGGGACCGCCCAAGTAGATACCCCGTGCTGAACCTCTCTGAGGCTCTCAGCTAGAGCGTGCAAACCGCAGAGCCCTCACTGACCCTGGAGCTGCCCACCGCTCAAGAGTGTGCACCCGCACCATCACTTAGCAGGAGAGCCCACGGGGACGTCAACTGGGCTCCCTGGGCGGCAGGAGAGGCCACCCTCAGCCGGGCCCCCGGTCCGTCCACCCCCGCCCCCACCTGCAGGCGGTCCCACAGGCCCGGCCCTCCGAGGGTGGAGACACTCGGGGTCTAGGTGACTTGAGGAGGCTGCGCGGGGTCCCCGGGGTAGGTGCAAAGGCACAAAGGTGCAGAGGCACGGAGCAGTTTGGGGACATGAGGCAGCCGGCATCGGGACTGGGGTGCAGTCAGATGTGCCCAGACACCTCAGACGCCATGTCACGTGCCCGGGCTCTGCAGCACAGGACGCGCTTCCTGGGCTCGGCAGGGGCTCGTGAGGCACGGTCAGGACAGCGGCTGGCATCTTCTGAGTAGTCGTCACGTGCCGGGCCCTGGCCAAGCACGTTTCCTGCTGCATCTCCTCATCCCCCACTTAACAGGAGAAAACCGAGCCTCAGAGAGCGGCAGGAACATGCCCGGCAACAGAGGAGCCAAGGCAACCCAGACCCCCAACGCCGATGCTCACTTAGCCACCCACCTGCCTGGGTGTTGAAGACACACCCAGATGCACCCTGTGAGAGACGGGGACAGAGTCAGGGTGAGATCCCAGGGCGGGGAGAAACTGAGTGCGTTCATTATGGGATGTGGGGATGGGGAGACTCGCACATCCCTTTGAGACTTAGAGAAGAACCGTCAAAAGTAGACTCCACTCTTTGGTGAGGTGGTGAACGCCTCGTTCTTGGAGGTGACCCTCTGGAGGCTCCTCTGAAAGCAGAGGGGGAGGTGATGCCCCCTATGGGGGAAACCAGCCTGCTGTCCCGGGCACAGCAGCATCTGAAACTCCTTTTGGGGAATTTTCTTCGGCGCGATTTATGAGGGACAGGAAGGACCAGGCGCCACCCAGCTCCACCCCGCCTGTGCCCAGACACGGTGTTTGGCAGTGGGTACCCTCAGCTGGCTCTGGGCCCAGGAGGAGGGGCTGCCCGCCAGTAGACGGAACCCCTCTCCCTGGGCGCTGGTGGAGGAAACTGACCAGTACAGTGTGGTGCTCATCATTTCTTTAGCAGCGGATTTCTTTCTGCAAATAAAACTCCCCAGGAAGCTCAAGTTATCTCTCCAAATCTATTCATGGTTCAGCAAACTTCAGTAGAACACCTGCTGCATGCCAGATCAGTGCCAGGTCAATGCCATGAGGAGATGGTGACGGGGGACGATCCCGGGCGGCTGGGCAGGTATCAGCCGAGGGCAGGCCCTCCACGCAAAAAAAAAAAAAAAGCCCTCACGCTCCCACACGTCCTGGGGGAGGCAGGGATTGTGAACATGCCTGGGTCTCAGGAGGGAAACGCAGGCCGGCACGAACAGTGACTGCGGAGGAGAATCAGTTCGATGAAGGAACTCTGGGGTGACGCCCAGGTATGCACCCCAAAGGCCGAGCCCAGGGATTCAGACCAAACCTGGCCTCCAGCGGCTGCCCCGCTCAGGAAGCCCCAGGGGGACGCGGCACAGGTGGTCTATCACATGGATAGAGGATTAACACAGCACAGTCCACCCCGCCGTGGAACATTCTTCACCACCAGAAGGAGCGAGGCCTGACACAGGAGACCACGGGCGTGGACCCTGAAAGCCTCACGCTCAGTGAGACAGGCCGGATGCCAAGGACCACGTGTCCTTCCTTGTACAAGCAGGGTCCAGAACAGGCCAATCCACAGACACAGACAGGGCGGGAGGGGCCGCCGGGGCTGGGAGCGGTGAGTGCCTGCTCCATGGGTACAACGCTACTTTGGGGGGTGGTGCAGGCTGTCTAGATTTGTTCTAAACAGAGGTGATGGTTGCATGACACTGTGTATCAAACACCATGGAATTACACACTTCAGCATGGTTAATGTTATGTTCTGTGAATTTTTCCTGACTAAAAGCAGGTGGACACTGTGGACCAGGTGGAGGAGGTGAAAGTGGTCAGGGAGCCCCTCCCAGACGCGGGAGGGCGGTCACCGTCCCACCCCCTGACACTAGCCGTGGCCATGACACCGACTTCAGTCCTGGGGCCCTGAGCGGGGTGAGGGGGCACTTCCAGCTGAAGCATTTAAGAACAGCGAGCAGTCCTGTGGGGGTGGATCCCGACGCCTCCCACTGGGGGCCACAGTGTCTTCATGTGATGGCGGAGCCTCTGTCGCCCTCCAGGTGGGTCCCCAGGCCCCCAGGGAGCAGGAGCCCCACCCCGCCTCCCCTGACGTGGTGTGAGTGGGAAACGCACCTTCAGCCGCCGGGCCCCTGGGAGGTGGGGCTGTGCGTGGCTGCAGCTGGGCCCAGCCTGCACTGACCGCTCACCCACTCTGGGCAGGGCACATCTGGGCAGGCCCTCGATGAGGCCAGGGGTGAGCCAGTGCAGGGAACCGACAGAACACCGGAGCCAAGGCCCTGAGGCAGATGTGTGCCCAGCGTGGTCAGGGAGGGGCAGGGAGCCAGCAGGGGGCAGCCCAGAGGCCACTGCAGTGAGAGGCCTCAGCCCCTGGGCTGTCCCTGTAAAGGGATGGGAGCCCTGCGTCGTTCTAAACAGGGAATGGCAGGGTTGGATTTAAGCTCTGGGAAGATGCTCTGGGCTTTGTGGGAAACAGGCACTTTGAGCAGCAAGTGATAGAAACCAGCATGACACAGGCTTCCCCAGGAAGGAGAGTTAACTCACGGAACAGGAAACATGAAGGGAAGGCGAGCTCCTGGTACACGTGGATCAGGGCTCCAGCTGTGCTTCTTTTGAGATTCTTCCCTGCCCTCCCTCATTCTCAGGTGGGGCACCCCCCTCATGGTCACAAAAAGGCTGCCTGCTTCTCCAGCAACAGGAGAAAGCCCAGAACCTCCAAGGCTGCCCAACCCTGAACCAATCACTGGCTAGGAGGGAGGGTAGGTGATCTGTGATTGGTCAGAGGGTTACACTGTGAAAACCCCTGACCCAGCAACACGGAAAGGCCCTGGGAGCTCAGAGCCTCAGGAGTCTATCCAGCTCTGGCTCTGCTCCGCTACCTGCCATGGTTCCCCCTTCCTGCAGGGCAGAGCCCAAACTCATGAGCATAGCTCCCACCTATATTCCTAGATTATTTTATCCCTACGATGATCCTGAAAAGTCAATACAACTATTCTCTTCCCGCTAGGGGGTGAGGAAACTGAGGCACAGAGAGGTTAGGTAACATGCCCCAGGCCACACAGCAGGTAAATGAGGGAGCCAGGAAGCTGGCCCACAGCTTCCCACTCGACCTGCTTTCTGGCCACCCCTTCCTCGGATGGTCACAGCCTGGCATCCTCTCTCTGCTAGTGATGCCTTTCCTGCCACCTCCTCGGTCTTCACAGCCAGCCAGTTCACGTGTCACCTCCTCCAAGAAGTCTTCCTGGTCTCCACTTCTAGGCAGTTTGAACCTAGGAGCCTGGGGCCAGGACTCAGCCTTGCCTCTAGCCAGTTGGGTAATCTGAGCCTCTGAGAACTCGCCTACGTAGCAGGGATGGTGACAGAGCTTGGACACTGTGTGAAGGGTGCCCTGAAGCCCCCTGTGTCCCCCTCAACCCTTGTCTCCGGTCAGAATAAGTTCAAGGCCTCCCTCCTGCACCTGGAGTTTCCGCTGACAGTCCAGTGTAAACACAGGGAGGTGCAGGAGAAGAAGTGTCAGCCGGCCTTAAACAAACCTGCTCGGCGGGCCGGAGACAAGGAGCAGGCTGGCGGGTGGCGGGGGCTCTGGCTGGAAGGATTGAAGGATTTAAACAGGATTTGATTTACAAAAAGGAAAAAATAATTATCTGCAAGGTTTCAAACAAAGTCTGTTCTTAAATAGATGGAGGAATGCAGGGACGGAGGAAGGAGTGGGTGGATGGATGGATGCATGGAAGGGAAGAGATCACACCATCCTGAGACTAACCTCAGGCAGTAGCTAAGCGTCAGCCAGAGTCTAGGATGAAAACTGGGAGCTAAGAGGGCTGCCAGTCAGGCATCTGCTCTAACCAGCATCTCAGTGTGCTGGCAGGAGCCAAGGTTGGCCCCATGACAGTCACCCCTGGTGCACATCAGGATCCTGGGGGGCCTTGTAAAATGCTGGTGCCCGGGCGCCTACCCAGGCCACTGAAGCCAGCCTTTCCAGGGCCTGGCCTGGGTATCTGTTTTGAATCAAAACTCCCAGGTGATTCTGCTACACACCCACGTATGCCACCCTGCACGGCCACGAGCTGAACCTCAAAACACATCTGTTTTCTCCCGTGCTCCTCCAGCACCAAACACTGCTGCTCTCTTCGTGCAGAGGGGAAAACTGGGGCCAGGCAGGCCCAGTGACGGACCGCAGGTGAAAGGCAGAGGGACTAGGCTTGGAGCTCAAATCTGTCATCCCCAAATGTCCCCATCACCTCATCTGAGGCCCAGCCATCCGTCTCTCCAACATCCTGACAGACCAGACGAGGGGCAGAAATCACCCCCAGGAGGAGGGTCCCCAGGCTCGGGGCAGGGGCGCTCCACAGCGGCGACCCCAGCCTGTCCTGGCTCTGACTCTGACTCTCAGTGTGACCCTGGGGGAGGCCCCTCATCTGCAGAGAGGCCGGACCACACTCCACTGTAACTCGCTCTGGGCCTCGGACCCCTGACGGCTCCGACAGACCCTCACGACACATGTGGACAGTTTCACACACACAAATTCTGGGCGTTCATGGATCCACTGAAACCACCCAGGAGCCCAGACTCAGAACCCTGAGTCAGAGGATTCAACCAGAAGAACAGAAGACTCTAAGAGCTTCCTCTTACAGAGCGTGTTTTTGAATTACCTGATTGCCCACCTGCTCCCTCAGGTGCCTGGGGGACACAGAGGCTAGGCCGGTGGCCCGCACCTAGAGGCCCTGCCTGCGGTCTGAGGCCACTTCCCCACCCATGCCATGCCCAGCCTGCCCCCTCCCCAAACCACCACAGGCGGGACAGAGCAGACATCGCTTCTAGACATGGGGCCCGCTGGAGCCCAGCTCCCATCTTGCTCCCGCCCCAGGTAAGGGAGGCCCCACCCAGAATTGACCATCAGCTCTGACCTCACCAGTGGGGTCTCTCCTCCCTCCCCACTAGGAGGCCCCACCTTAGCCTCCCTGCTGCCCAGGACCCACTAGTGGCTGCGGTTGGGGAGGGGCTCTCCATGGAGCCCCCGGGCTCTGCCCAGCCCCTAGGCTATGGCTTGGGGTGAAGGAGGTGGAGGAGGGTCTCCGGTCTCCTCTCCCAGGGCCTCCAGGGCAGCCAGCCCCCTGCTTTCCCTGTAGTGAGGTCTACGTGTAAGTTTTTCGCACAGAGCACTCTGCAGCTCACGGCACTGGGGGACAGTGGCATTGCATCAACTCCCAGCTCCCTTCTCACCCAGGGTCAGGGAGCAGGGAGACAATTCTGTCACCCAAGGGTCCTGACGCTGTGAGTCTCTGAGGCCCTGCCTTCCCAATGGCCTTCCTGCCCCCAGTCATCAGAGAAGAGCCAGGGGGTGTGAATCCTGAATCAGGCTGCTTCCCACCCAGCCCTGCCCCGTGGTGACTGGTGCTCCCCCTTGCTTGTTTCAGCCCCAGGGCGGGGAGGGGGCTTTTATTTGCCACAGATGCATTCCTAACTGCTTCACTTTGATTATGGGTCCTTGTGAGGAAGCCCACCTAGGCCTGGAAGCCGGGCTGGGCTCCGTCCGTGCCAGAGATGCTGCCACCACTGCGGCCACCACCGCGATGGTCAGTCACCACCATCATCACCATCAATGTCATTATCACCATCCCCATCGTGTCCACCTGCCTCTGTGGCTGTAGACCAGCCTCCCTGCCAGAGCACGCACTCTCACACTCCCCAACAGAGAAGGGCCTGACGTGGAGGGTCTGGGCCAAGTACCCAGGATGGACACTGAGCTCCCGTCCTGAGAGCAGGTCAGGGAGGAGCCAGAGCCTGGAGGCCCCTCATTGGAAGGAAAGCAGGGCGCGGGCCCAGGCATTCAGTTCAACCCTCGTTCCCTCCCCTGACTTGCCCAAGGTCACCCAGGAGGAGATGGGAACCAGATGCTCAGCCACCAGAAAATACCCTTGACCATGGGCAGGCGTCCTGACAGCCCGAAACCAGGCCTTGGCCCCCACCCTGCCTGACTCTCTCACTCTTTCCTCAAGCTTCAACCTACGCCAACCCCTCCCGCCCGTCTAAACACCTTCGAGGTCTGGCCTCTGTCCTCCTGACATGCCTTGTAAGCAGGAAGTAGCCAGCAGGTCCTCCCAGGCAGATGCTAGACACTCCCAGCAACATGGGAAGGAAGGGGAGGGCTTGGGAGGGGCCTCCCTTAGGACCCAGCGCCCTCCCCCCACTCCCCATCAAAAAGTGAAACCTCCCTGGGACGGGCGCAGGGAGGCAGGGCACGGAGGTCACAGCGACAGCTGTGGTGTGTACTCAGGTGGTGGGTGGCCCATAAGCGGGCTGGGTGCCCTGACTACTGACCCCCGCCAGTGAACGAGCCCTGGTCCCACCCTGAGTCCTGACCCTGGTCACACACGAATGTTGATCCTCTTCGCAGACTGAGAGCTCACCTGTCACACAATGAACCGCAGCCCTGGTCATCACTGAGCCCTGACCCTGGTCCCACCCCCAGCCCTGACCCGCACAGCCCTGCGAGCTGGCAGCGAGGGGCTCGCCGCTCCTCAGTGCAGGTGAGTAGGCTGAGGCTCAGGCCACGGAGCCTGGACCCGAGCCCAAGTCCTGGACTCTGAGTCTGGCACTGTGTCTCCCACCCAGCAGAGCCCCCAAGGGCCTGGCAGAGCCCTGCAGGGGCCACACCAGAGAGGCCAGCCTCTCCTGGGCAAGTGCCCTGAGGCCAGGGGCAGAGATGGTGTGCCCAGCACTGACAGAGGGCTCAGGCTGGTGGGGTTGGAGGGCCAAGCTCCCCTGGAGGCCCCTGAGAAGACAGCTCAGGACA
Organism: Cephalophus harveyi; assembly: GCA_006410635.1. Taxonomy (NCBI): domain Eukaryota; kingdom Metazoa; phylum Chordata; class Mammalia; order Artiodactyla; family Bovidae; genus Cephalophus; species Cephalophus harveyi. The sequence goes on along the minus strand of SJYT01018078.1, from coordinate 380,487 downwards.
GAGTGATCAGGGGTTGGGGGGTGTCTCCTTAGTGGGAGATGACTCACTGCACCCCCGCAGCAAGGCCAGGGGTCCTGTGGGGCAGGGAGCAGACACCCCACCCCCAGGGCAGACCCCCACCTGCCCCAGGTCAGTTCTCTGCAAAATGCAGGGGACAGTCATATCCATGGCTGCTCCTGTGAAAATTTTGGGCCACGTGCTTCTGGCTCCAACTTTAGAAAGACAGTGAACACACACACTATGACATGACACCGCCGTGGGGTCTGGGGCTGTCCCTGCACAAGCACGCTGAGATCCTCGAGCAGCAGGAAGGGTGAGGGTCACTCTGAGCAGGACCCTCTCAGACCCCGGTCCCGTCTGCTGGTCACGGCTGAGGGGCTCTGAGTCAGACTTGCCTGCGAGCTCGCCCGTTTCCGAGCAGGCCGGTCTCCAGGCCCTCAAGCGGGGGCTGTGAGGACTGTCCCGCCGGCGCCTCTCTCCGGCCGCCTGGTGGCCGCTATCCGCCCACGCCCTGGCGCCCCACCCCCAGGGCCCTCCCCACTCACCAACCCAGAGAACTGGCACCAACTTTCCGGAAAGCCACTGTCCTGGCCAAAAGAAACAGCGCCCCTCCTCCCGTTCCCACCAGCTGCCCGCTCCTCGGGGCAGTGGGCAGTGGAGGGTGGGCCCCATGGGCAAGGACCCTGCCATCCTCCCACCACCCTCAGCCGGGCTTTGTCCCTGCTGCCCAGGTGGACAGACCAACGCCAGGGAGGAGGCAGGCTGGGACGTGTCCAGGGCACCCTCAAGAGGCAGGGCCCAACCCCGGTTCCCACCACCCACCGTACCCCATCAATGGCAAGGAGGGGCTCGGTGCAGGGAAATGTGGGGGTCACCCCCCCGAGTGCCTAGTTCAAATCCTGGCTCCACTTGCCATTAGCCGGGTGGTTTCAGGCCCCTGCCTTCTCGGAGTCCGCTTCCTAGCCTGTAAGAGGGAGGGGCAGTACTGACTATACATCCCACACCACCCCAACCCCTTCACTGACCAGAGACGGCCGCCCGGCCCCTGGAGGAGAGGTCGGGGTGTGGGTCAGGGGGCCAGTCAGCAAGAACAAGAGGAAGTTGCAGTGGGAGGGGAGGGGGTCAGCCACCAGGAGGAGCACCCTGTTTATAAGAGGGGTGCAAAGCACTCTGGAAGGCCCCCTGGGGAAGCCGGGAAAGGCAAGAAAGGGAGCCAAGCGCGTTGTGATGGAGCCAGGCAGCCTGCCTGCCCATTTTTAAAATGAGTGGGCATTTGCATTTATTGATCTCCTACTATATACCCTCACATATACTGAGCATCACAGAGAAAGAAACAAGTAAAATTCTGGCCTCATCTGGGAGAGCTGAACATCCAGATACAGACCGAGTTGATGCGGGAATCCAGACAAACAACCCAGGCCCCAAGTGCCCTCAGAACCCCGGGGCTGAGAGAAGCCAGCCAAGGCAGGCTTCACGGAAGAGGTGGCGTCAACGCTAGGGAGGATCTGGACCTAGAGACACGTTGGGGCATCCCACCCCGCCCAAGACAGTGAGGGGAGGCCCCTCTCTGCCTCAGGGCAGGGGGTGGAGCCTGGGAGGGCCTGGCCTGGAACTTTCGACCCAGGCTCTTTGACAGGACAACATCTCTGTTGTTGCAGTTCGGACCCAGAGTGCTAGGATCGGTGATGTTGGGGTCTGGGGTCTCTGCCCGCCTCCGCAGCGGCCGTCGGCGCTCCCACCTCCCAGCGCTGATGCCACGCGGCAGCTCCAGAACGTGCCCGCCCTGACTCTCTTCCGTCCCCTCACAGGGACGGGCAGCTCACCACCCTCCGTGGGGGATGGTGAACTGGGCTGGGGCAGGGGCCCTCCCCTCGCAGCCCTGCTCCCGCCCCCGGGCGGGCGAGCAGAGCGCCAGCGTCCAGGGCCACCCGCTAAGTCCCGCAAGCAGGCAGAGACAGACACAGCATGCCGGTCCCACGAGGCCGCCCGGAGGCCGGGAAGGGCCGAAATAGAAAGCAGGTCCCAAGGCCCTGCGGGGGATGTGGCCGGCTCTTGACCCGAGGGGGCCGGTCCGGCGCTGCCGCGGGAGCCAGCGCTCAGCCCAGCCCGGGGCTGCCTTGGTGGACAGGGCTGATGACAGGGCCTTGGGCTTGGGAGAGGCCTGGAACCCGCACTCCCCGGCCTGTTCCCGGGATGTAGGGAACTCTCCAGCGTGCCTGGTGGATGGCTCCAGAAGCTTCCTCAGAGGACACAGACCCACTCAGCAGCGCAGTTTCAGACCTGGCCAGCTGCCTGGGCTCAAGCCCCAGCTCCACCCCTTCCCAGCTGTGTGACCTTGGCCATGGACTCCTCTCCATCAGACAAGGATGGTGACAATGGTGCCTCAAGGAGGGGTTGGGGAACACAGAAGTGCTCCACCCGTGCTGGCACTTCAGAAGTTCTAGATACACGGCAGCTGCTACGGTTGGGCACCATCATCATTGCTTGAGTGACTGACCCCCTAGACCTGTCTTCAAGCCTCCGGTCATGATCCAGCAGTGGATCAATGCGGTGACTGTTGGCATGTGCTGTATCACCGTGCGTGGGACTTAACGGGGGACGGGCAGGGCCCCCCGACACGTCCCCAGGCCGCCATAGACTGGGGCTCACACCTGCACCAGTCCCACCAGAGCCCCTCCCAGCTGGGGCCAAGTGTCCCGAGGGGGAGGGAGTGGAGCTCCAGCCCCAGAGAGAACCCCCCCACCCTCTCCCATGTGTGCGTCGAACAGACCCAGAGCACCTGCCTCTTCCTCCAGCCCAGGCATCAGCGTCCTCTGGGGGTGGGAGCTCCCTGGTCCCCACCCTGCCTCCCTGGGGCCGCTGCATGAACCTGGGGGAGGCTGGGGGAGGCCGCCTCTCCCTGTGGGGGTTGGGGGAAGAAATGAGCCAATCCTCAGGTGCGGGCTGGGAAGGGACACAGGGGGGGCTCCCACGCACAGCGGCAGCCCAGCTTCGTCCGCCTGTCCCCCTGCGCCCTCCCCCAGTGTGCCCCCAGGGTCCACTTCCATCCCATCCCTGCACTTGTATCTCAGGACTGGCCCAAGAGCCAGGGCTGCCGCACGGGAGTCCAGGCCTGCCTCCCGCCAATACCTGCAGCAATCCGTTCTCTGCATGGCTTTAAAGGGGTCTCTGTCACTCTCTGGGCCTCAGTTTCTGCACCTGTAAAAGCCGAAAGTGGCCCGAGATGAGCTCCGAGGGGCTCTGGGTAACAGCGGGGCCTGGAAGAGTAGCTCAGGAAACCAAGGGGGCCAGGGGCGGTGGTCCCCACGCCTCAGAGCTAAAGGGGTCTCTGTCACTCTCTGGGCCTCAGTTTCTGCACCTGTAAAAGCCGAAAGTGGCCCGAGATGAGCTCCGAGGGGCTCTGGGTAACAGCGGGGCCTGGAAGAGTAGCTCAGGAAACCAAGGGGGCCAGGGGCGGTGGTCCCCACGCCTCAGAGCGCGTTTCCATCCTCACCGTGCGCCAGGCCCTGCTCGGCGCCCTGGACATGTCCCAGTTCCACTCGTCCAGCCCCAGCAGTCCTGCTCTATTTAGGACACAGGCTGGGGGAAGCGGGGCATCTCAGACACCCCCTCCTCACCCCTGTCACCCCCCGAGAGCCCGCCCGGGTTTCTCCAGCTCCCCACTGGCGGCTGTGGGCCTGGGGCATCCCCACCCGCGTCCCACATGTGGTGGCAGGAGTGGGTGCTTCCTGAGAGGAGAGGGACCTGGCCTGGGCCTTCCATAGGCCTAAATGTCCCCACCTAGTCGGACACCAAAGGTCAGAGCCCGAAGTGAGGGGTCCAACTGGGCTTGAAGCCAGGGCTGCCCAAGGGTCCCCAACCCAGACACACACAGCCCGCACACAGCACCCCCAGCGCCCCACATGGGCCTCCCCTGTGGGTGCTGGGCCCTGCCCAGGAGTCCGGAGCACAGGAG
>SJYT01018078.1:322191-376330 GCA_006410635.1 Cephalophus harveyi | reverse complement strand
AGGAAGGCCCACCCGCCCAGCCCCAGCTGCCCTCCGTCTTCTCGGGATCACCCCTGCCCAGCTGGCCTGGACCCCTCCCCACAGGCGCCCTGGCCCCACCCCCAGGTCCTCCCACAGATCCTCCCGCGGGTCCTCCTGTGGCCCGGGCTGAGGGAACAGAGGTGCGATCTGGCGCGGCAGGCCCTGGGGTGCTGACAGCTGCGGCCTGGCTGTCGCCCTGTGTCCCGGCCTGACGCCCCACCCCTGCTCAACTGCTTCTGCGACCTCGTCCCCCAGAGCAGCGGGTCCCCGGGGATCGTGAGCCCTAAGACACCGTTGCACAAGCTTACGATCCAGCCGCGAGGGTGAGGGGGCTTCTCCGGGCTCGGGGGTGGGTCTCTCCACTAGGCTGGACTTCGAGGGGCAGTCACACATGAAACTATTCCCATCCCATCCCATCCACTAGAAGGGGTCTCGACCCCTGACCCAGCCGACATGTGACCTCTGACCCCAGACACAGACAGCCTGGCCTTGAGCCAGGAGGGGACAAGGGTGAGATCATCCCTGTGTACTCACCTCCACTGAGGGCCTCAGGGGGGTCACCCCAAGCTTCGAGGGCTCTGGCACCCCCAACCCAGAACCCCGGGGTCCTACAGAGGAGAGTTCCCTGAAGTAAAGGGTGCGCCCCGGCCATCCACAGCATCCGCTCCACTCAGAGACCCTCCCTGAGGTTTCGTGGGGAAGCAGCCTTCCCGGGCCCAGGGGAGCCCCGCCACCCTCAGCGCGGGCACGAGCCCCGGCCAGCCTGGCCGGTGACTCAGCGGCAGTCGGCCATCTCCAGCTCATAAAATCTGCCCCTCGGATGGCTCAGCCCTCCCGCACCCCCCACAGCCTGGCTGGCTCCAGGGTGCCCGCCCCCGCTCCCACACAGAAACAACCCTGAGTCCACACTGCCCCAGCCAGACCCAGGCTGCCCCCGCCAGACCCAGGCTGCCCCCGCCTTGCCAGCCAGGAGCCAGCCCCGACCCCTGGGCAAGGGATGTGGATTGGCCAGCGGCTCCCACCTCCGTCTGGGCCTCAGTTTTCCCCTCTGAGGCAGACATGACCGTGTTCCAAGGAGACCATGGTGCTCTGCGGGCTCAGCCCTGCTTTAGTGAGGCGCCTGATTGAGGGTGGCAGGGAAACTGCTCCAAGGACCTCCTTCCCCCAGAATCTTCCAGATCTCCCGCTGCCCTCAGAGTCAAGTGCCCCATTCTGGTCCCCAGAGGGGCAGCCGTGACCCAGTGTGGAAGTCCCCCGCTCACTCCCAGCTTCATGGCTCACCTGGCCCTCCACTCACGGGGACCCTGGCAGGCAGGTCCTGCAGCCTGAGGGCCTCCCCTTCCTCTGTCCACCCAGGCTGCCCGCCTCCCGTCACCCCTGCCTCTGCCGACGCGGTGCCGCCCTCCTGACCATAGCAGGCCCCCTCCCGCTGGTGCACTGCAGCGTGTCCCCCACCACATGCGGAGCGCGGTGACCAGAACCAGCCCCAGGCCTGTGAGCCCAGCGCCCTGCCCACAGCCAGCTCAGTGCGTGTTTAGCCAAGGGGTCTGGGTGGGTAGGGGACAGGAGATCAGAGGAGGCGCTCAGCATGTCACAGACTTGGCCCTGAGCCCTTCCTGACCTTGATTCTGAAAGCCTGACCCCAGCCTGGCCCCAGCTCAGGGCGTCTGTCCAGGGGAGGCCCCTCCCAGAGCAGGCCGCCCCGCCCCCCGCCGGCCCTTAGCACACTCGGGACTTTCACACACCCCGACCCTGCGTCTCTGCAGCACCCACAGAGGTCGAGCCAAGGCACACACGGACCCAGGCTGGTGCCAGCCACACGGACACACCCAGGCATGCGTTGCCCCCATGAAGCCACGTCCGCCCCCTGAACACGCGTGCGTGGACACACAGAGACCCAGACAGCGAGTGTTGGAGCCCTTGGTCACGGTCACAGGCGCACGGGGTCAGAAGAGCAGACAGCGCTGGGAGAGGGCAGAGGCAGGCCTGCGCGGGGCAGCCGGGGTGGCTGGGGGCACGGCCCTGCCTCTGTCCCTCAGACAGAAAAGCCATCTGTGTGAGCCCCGCCACAGCACACGCGGTACCTGCGGGCGCCAGCTGTGCTCCCAGGCCGGAAACCGGGGGCAAAGAGCCAGGGCTGCTGCTGCCCTCCCTGCCCTGCCCCAGGGGGTACGGCCGCCACGCTGCCCTCTGCCTCAGTCTCCTCCCCTGTCTGGCCCGAGGCTCCCTCCCCCAGGGCCCTGGGACCAGGCTCTTCAGGGGGCTGGCGGGGGCGGGAAGCCAGTCCGCCCCGCCCCGCCCCCAACCGCCGCCTTGCCCAAAAGGAGCCCCGAGCGGGGCCTGACGTCAGGCCCCAGGAAGGCACGGTCGGTCTGCACAGCCCGGAGTAAGTGGCCTGCGGAGTTGCAGCGAGAGGCCAGCTCCTCTGCCAGCCGGAGACGGTGCGGTGAGTCCCCCTCAGGCAGGCGGGGCCTCCCCTCCCTGAGATGAGATGAGGTGGTCAGTGAAGGGTCCTCACACCCCAGGTAGTTAGGCAGGCGATGGGGCAACTGCGGAGAAAGACTGGGAGGGAGAGAGCTCAGAGCTGGCAAGGGGCTTTGAGGTCCTGCCCCGCAGGGAGCCATTGTACAGACGGGAAAACTGAGGGCGAAGGTAAAGGTGCTGCAGCTGACCAGGCTGGGTGAGGGCTGGGGAGGGGAGTTCCCCAGAGCTCGAGGGGCGCCCCTGCTGCCCTGAGCCCCTCGGAGCTGCGGGGTTCAATTCCCTCCTCTGGACTTCCTTCCTTCCTTCCTTCCTGGCCTCAGCGCTCTCGTGGTCATCTACCGGGAGCCTCGATTTCCCCGTCTGGGTGGCCCCAGGGGCTGGGCCAAGGAAGGGGTCGAGGAACCCCAGAGGCACTGGACGAGCCCTGGGACCGTGGCCACCGGGGTCCCCCCGCTGGGGCAGGGCTGAGCCTGAGGGATCTGTGGGGACAGGCTCCATGCAGGGCGCGCCCTCCACCACCCCGCAGCGCAGGTCCTCGGCCCAGCCCGGCCCTCCCCTCCCCTCGGAGGGCTGGAGAAACTGAGGCTTGGGGCCCACCCAGCCCCCAGCGTGGACCTTGCAGCTGGCACTGCCCCCGCCTGGCTCGCCGGCTGTGCCTGCCCTGAGAAGGCAGCAGAAACAGGGTCCCGAGGGGGGAGGGCCGGTTGGGAACTGGCCCGTGGCCAGGGCGCTGGGCAGGGCGGACGAGGAGCAGCTGTGCGTCCCAGGGCAGCACTGGGAACCGAAGGGACTGGGCTGGTGGCAGCGCGCACGGCCCTCGGATGGGTGGCTGAGGCTGCCCAGCGGCCCCCATATTCTTCCAACATATACTCACTCTCAGCCAGAGGGTTGCCAGGACACCCCGTCCCCTCATGGCTGCGTGGCCGTGGACAAGTGGCCGCCTCTCTCTGAGCCTCGGGAACAGCAGAGGCTGCTGTTTCCAAGGCCTGGCGTGTGGGGGAGGGAACCCGACGTGTCCTGAGCACCTGCTGGGAGCCTGTCCGCGGGTGACCTGATGTGATGAAGTGTGCATGCCCATCTTACAGATGAGGAAACTAAGGCTTGAAGAGCCCAGCGAGGCTCTCAAATCATCCGCTGGTTTCTTAAGCCACAGCCCAGGCCCTGGCCCTCACGGCGCTGCTGGTCCAATAGGGGAAAAGCAAGAAACAAATAAATTTGAAGCAGTCGGGTTATGAGAGGGCTGCAAGGGAAAGAAAGGAGGTGGAAGCTGAAGGTGTGCAGGTGGCTGGGTGGTCCGGGAAGACCTTCCGGAGGAGGTGGCACTGGGACCTGAAGCACACTGGGGGATGCCGAGCCTACTCTGCCTGCCGGCTCTCAGCAACCCCTCCGTGGAGCTCTGCACCTGCTGTTCTCATCCCACCGCCCAGAGCGCTGTCTCCCCAGGTCCTCCTGAGGCCCTTCCTGTTCCTGACCAGCCAAAGTGGTACCCCCAGCCACTGTCTAGCCTCCTCCCCCCACCCCACCCCTGGCTGTGAGCTCCACAAGCTGGAACCAGATCTGCCTGAGGTCCTCCGGGCCCCCAGCACCAGGTTCAAGGCCAGGTCTGATGCCTCTGAAACATTTGTTTCTCACAGTACCCCTGACCTTGCCACTGAGCTGGCCTGGGGCAAGCTGCCAGAGCCCTGAACCTCTGAGCCCCCAGCACAGTGGGCCCTGGGGAACCTCCAGTGGCGTGCAGCAGGCACAGGGCAGAGTTCAAAGCCCAGCTCCTCCACACCCAGCTGGTGACCCCAGATGGGCCACCTAACGTCTCTGTACCTCAGTTTCCTAACAGGCAAAATGAGGCCAGCCACACCAGCATGGGGGCATCTTGGCAGGAGTTGTGAGACCCTAGAAAGGGTCATCTCAGAGACAACCCATGAACTGTAGGGTTACAGCTCTGCCCCAGTAGAGGGGTGTTGGGAGCCCAGGAGGGGGTTGTGGGTGCCAGGAGCCTTCAGCAGGTGACGCAGGCAGAGGTGGTATGCCAGGTCGAGGGATTAGGCAGAGGCCAGGCAGGTGCAGCCACAGATCCTGTCCCACCACCCCAGGGAGGCTGGCCTGGGGGAGACAGGCAGGTGCTAACCCTCTTTCAGCATCAGGATGAGATGAGGGGTGGACCAGGGTGGCAGGGAGGGCTGTCTGACACGCAGCAGGACCCCCACGAGCGGCGATGCCTGGGGCCGCCTGGCCCAGAGAAACTTGCATTTCCATTAGGGCCAAGACCTCAGCCAAGGGCTCTCAGACGGTGGGGCGTGAGGTTGAGTCAGGCGTGCTGGAGCCGGGTGCCCAGCGCCCAGCCACCCCAGGTGACCCTGTCCCTGAGCTGGGCGGAGGGAGGCCTGACCAGGATGGGGACCTTGATTCCAGCTGCTGCCCCCTGGGACCTTCTAGAGAACCCAAAGCTAGTTGTGAGGTTGAGTCAGGCGTGTTGGAGCCGGGTGCCCAGCGCCCAGCCACCCCAGGTGACCCTGTCCCTGAGCTGGGCGGAGGGAGGCCTGACCAGGATGGGGACCTTGATTCCAGCTGCTGCCCCCTGGGACCTTCTAGAGAACCCAAAGCTAGTCTGGCCCCCTTGGGGCCTCAGTAAGGGCCCAGCCGTCCCTGGATGGAAGAAGCAGATGCTCAGACTAGCGAAAAACAGCAAGCCATGTTCTCAAGCAGATGCCATGAAACCAAGAATAATCAGCAAAATAAACAGGCAGGTGGTCCCTCCAGTAAGGGCTATTTTGGCCTTGGGAGGTTGTGAGGGTCACCCCGTCGGGGGCACAGGCATGTACCCAGAATCCGATTGAGCATGGACCCCAGGTCCAGAGACACCCACCCCACTCTCATCCCACTCCTGCTGGGCTGGGAGCCAGTGGACCTGGCTTTGATTTCCTGCTCCATCAGTTTCACGCTGTGGGTCCTAGGGCATGACACTCACCTCTCTGGGCCCCCACGTCCTTGTCTATAAAACCCAGGACTGCCGTGTGGGTGCAGAGTGTCTGACGGCAACTGGCCCATAGCTGACGTTCCGGGCACCTTGGTGGGGAAGGCTGGGCCTGTCCTCCACACCGCCCCTCCTGGCTCCAGGTATGGGAGCTGCAGGAAAGACAGGGGATCTTGGGCCACACTCCCAGGCGGCTACCTATCGCCCGGGGCCGAGGCCAGGGCCCCTGGCTGCCCCGGCCCCGTATGTGGCAGGATGGAGGCAGCCAGTCTGTGGGCTTGGCATCCGCTAGGCAGCTGGGCGGCTAGAGGACCCACAGGGCCAGCAGCATGGATTCAAGAGAAACCAAGACAGGCTCAGGATGGACCCCCACCTGGGACATTGGTGAGAGGTCAGAGTGGCTCGGGCCCCCCTCACGGTTTCTGGGCAGTTACTGGCACCCTGAGCCTCTGGGTCTTGGCCCATGTTTCTGGACACACAGCAAAGACGCAAAAGCTGTGAGAGGCAGCAGCGGGCACGACCCTCCGTCAGTGCCCTGGGTGTGGGCACTTGGGATGACGGTCAGGCTGGATAGAAAGGGAGCCCCAGGAGGGGACAGGGTCAGGTAACTTAGGAAAAGATGCTTATTCCCTGGGAGCTTCACAAAGGCTCTGAGGAGCTGTGCCCTGAGCACCTGGGGTGACCCGGCCTCTCCCCACAATGGGCAGGCAGGCCCAGGTGGACCACCATTCAGGTGGGAGGCCAGGGGTCTCCAGCACTGCCGCTGTCGTCATCACGCATCTTCCATGCAGGGGCACCTGCAGCTGTGTATCCACCCAGCACCCCCAGCTATCCTGACGACGCCATTTGTTGGATGCTCACCTGTCCATTTAAAACACCAATCCCAGAATCACAGTCACCAGGACTGAGGCTCTGGGACTTGAACCAAACACCACTGATGCGCGCCAAGGGCCCGGGGGAGGGAGAATGACGGGGATCCACGGGCCTGACGGTCGGGGGGTGCTGAGTGGGCTTCCTGGAAGAGGTGTTAGCCCTGCTCAGCTGGGAAGACTGATGGTAGTGAAGGTGGAGCTGAGGGCAGAAGCCAGTTCAGGCGCTGGGATGCTGAGTGGGCTGCAAAAGGGCTCGGCCAGGCAGCGAGGGCCCCGAACGCCTGGGTGAGAAAGGGGCCTCACCCTGCTGGCCCTGCGGACTCCCGCAGGGGTTCACTCAGCCTGAGAGAAAGATGGGTGCTGCGTCCTGGACGCTGGAGGAACCGGCCCACCTGAATTGCTTGCAGTCAGGACAGTGGGGCAGTCCTGGGCTGGAGGGAGCCGGGGAAGAACACCCGGGAGAGCCGGCCGAGGAGGAGAGAGAAGGCTTCCTGAGGAGCTGGGGCTGGAGGAGGCCCTGAAAGTGTCAGGAAAACTGCAGGGGCAGGAGACAGGCGGCGTGGGAAGGGCACGGAGGTTGAGGGGTGCCTGAGGCGTCCTCTTTTGGTTGAGGTGCAAGGAGACGGGGAATGGGGTTCCCCTAGCTTTGCTCAGAACCTCAGGCTTTTCCCAGGGAGGACCCCTGCCCCCGCAGCCACATCTCTGTAGGCTAGCTGTGGCCAGATGCCTGAGGATAGAGGCGTATCAGGGAGGACAAGACAACCTTCACCCCCCATGCCTCCCCAGAGGGTCTCAGGGCTCCAGACCTGCACTCCCAGAGGGGGAGGGGGAGCAGAGCACCCCACCTGCTCCCTGCCCCACCCCTCCACACCTGCACCAGGGGCTCGGTCTCAGCAAAGGCCCACAACAGCCCCGAGAGGCAGCATAATGCAGCAGTTTCAGTCCCCACGTCACAAGAGAAGAGACTGAGGCTCAGAGAGAACCCCTGCAGGGCCAGAACCCTCACCCAAGGCCATGGGGGCCTGGGACGGAGGCCCGCAAGGTCACCTGTGGCCAGAAGCCTGCCTCCCGCTGAGCTGTATCTGAGCACCCAGGCTCTTCACATTGTTCAACCTCGGTTTCCTCTGCCTGAGTAGAGGAGGCCAGGAGCCAGTGGGTGAGGAGGTACCACCACTGGCACCCACTCTGCCTGGGAACAGATGCCACGCACCCACTTGGAAGCTGCAGAAAGAAGGTGCTGTGGCTACATCACTGCAGGCAAGGAGGCGGAGGCTCAGAGAGGTTAATCAACACCGGGGCGACCCGGGGTGAGTGGGGACCAGCCCCCAGCCCGCACCTCCTCCACTGGTTACTCTTCCTGTTCAGTTGCTCAGTCGTGCCCGACTCTTTGCAAACTTCTGAACTGCAGCACACCAGGCTTCCCTGTCCTTCACTATCTCCTGGAGCTTGCTCAAACTCGTGTCCATTGAGTCAGTGATGCCATCCAACCGTCTCATCCTCTGTCACTCCCTTCTCCTCCTGCCCTCCTGCTGAGTACCGTTACTCTTCATATATTCCCTGCTGTGCCCACCCCCCCGCCCACCCTCAGATGTGTATAAGAGACAGGTTGTGATGGCCATGGTGGAGAAAGAGCGAGACGGCCCGAGCCTGGAGGGCTGGCAGGCGCATGGGGTGCGGTGGGGCGAGGCTGATGCTGAGCCTCTGGGGGGTGCGGGGGTCACTCGGCTCAGGGCTCGGGGGTCCGCCAGAAAGATTCTCCATTGACCAAAGCAGATTCAGTGGGTGGGGGGCCCATCCCGTGGCGTCTCAAGGAAGATGGGGAGCTGAGGCAGTGGAGACCAGGGGCACAGAGATGGAGTGTCCTCCCTGAGACCAGGTGGGGCGGGGACTGCTTAGCCCAGACACTCCCAGCCCAGCCCCTTTCGAGCCCCAGACCGGGGAGGGCCCCAGGCCATGGGTTCATGGGGCCACAGCCGGTCCACCGCCACAGGGTCCAGGGTCTCACCATTTGAGTTCCTCATCTTGCAAAGCAAAAGTGATGCCCAGTAGGTACCCCAGAGAGTGGTCACTGCGTGTTCTCACCGTGAGAGGTGCGTGCTGAGGTGGGTGAGTGGGCTGGCACGGTGGGGGTCTGATCACACAGAGACAGGCAGACTCAGCAGCAGGCAGAGGGAAAGAGCTGAGGGTGTAGAAAGCCAGGGCCAACAGCCCAGGCTGCGGCCACAACCCGGGCTCCACGGACAGATTTGCAGGTTCCTGGTGTTGCAGGACAGAGCTCCGTGTGTGAGCAGGGTCTGCGCCTGGGGTGGGGCCCAAATGCTGCTCGGACTCTCGTACCTACACGTCAGCGTGTGCTTGACGGACGCCCTCCATCCCCACCTGCCTGCCTCCGCAGTCCCGGGCCTGCAGCCCCCGGCCTGCCGCCCTGGTCCGCAGCCTTCAGCGAGCTGCGAGCCCGCATGCGAGCCTGTCCCTGGGAACTGTCCCCGGAGGGCGGGCTTCCCGGGGCCGGCGTCATCCTGCGACTGTCTCCCAGAGGAAACATCCTGTGATGTTTATCTGTCTCGGACCATGACACGGACGCAGACCCCGTGCAGACACATTAGCGAACTGAAAGCATGTGGAAGAGAAGTCAAAAACCGGTCTGCCACGTGTCCGAGTCAGCTCCGCACTCTCTGGGTCTTGGAAGGGCTTTGGGTTTTTCACAGGAGAGGAGGGACACGTTGGAGGCACTGCTCTTCTTCCTGGGGTCCTGGAGCCCCAGTGTCCTGGGGATGAGGTCCACAGCCCCACGGCCCAGCCTCGTGACCTCCCCTCGCTGCCCACTCATGCCTACAGAGTCTCTCCCTGCCCCAGACGTCCTTCTCACTCCCCAAATCCCTGAGCTGCCTGCCAATGGGCCAACACATCCAAGGGCCCTGTGTGTCGGGGGCTGGGGACCCCAGGCAGAGGACAGTCAGTCCTCCCAGAGCACCCCATGAGTGGAGGCCTGGGCCCACTCGTGCCAGAGGGGACCCGAGGGGTCAGCCACTGCCCTGGGCAGCATCGGACTCTTCCCAGCCGCCTCCGAGGGTCAGCAGATGCCCAGAGCCAGGGTCCCAGAGGCGGAGGTTCAGCTGGTGCCACCTTATCTGAGTGGAGGACAAAGGTGGCCTGCCCTGCCAGGGTCTCCCTCCAGGCTGGGTTGGGACCTGAGCCTTGGCTAGCAAGTGCTTCCCTGCCCTGCCCACCTGCTCCGGGCTGGGCTTTCGGTCCCCAGTCCCCCAGCAGGCTGGACTTCCGCTGGATGAAAGCTACCAGAAGGAGCCTGCTGCCCGAGGAGGGGCAGTAGCCGGCCAGGGGAGTGGGCAGTGGGCGGGCTGTTCACGCAGACGCCTCACTTCCCTTGGTCACCATGACTAGGGGCATCTTCCCTCCCCCTACAGCTGGAGAGGAACACTCTACCAGGGACCTCCCCCATGCTCCCCTCTCCTCCCTGTTTCTCCCCAAAGCCTTCTCCTTTCTCCTGAAAAAGCCAGAAATGTCCTTATTTGGAGGATCAGCCCAGTCCAGGGTGGGGGTGAGAGCCTGTTAACCCTTCATTTATAAACAAAGGAATAAATCTCAGCAAGTTAAACAGCTCAGCAGGAACATAAACAGAGTGGGCGGCTGCAGCCCCCCACCCACCCCCAAGCCCGAGTCTAGGCCAGCAGGCCGGGATTGCGGCGTTTATTTAACTCACGCCCTGCTGCTGCTGCTGCTGGGACCTGGCTCCAGGCTCCAGCCGCAGCGAGCCACCCCATGTGAGTCTCCGAGACAGCAAAGGTGGCCGTCTCTCCACGCTGGGAAGAAACCGGGGCGGCCAGGGGCTGACTCTCAGCCCCCCAATCCCAGGCCCTTGGGCAAAAGACCCATATGAGGACCCTCACCCAGGGCACTGACCTGGTGCCAGCTGTGGAGAAGGTGAGAACAGTTGGGTGGCCCGGAGGACAGGGGCCGGGATGCACGGGCGTGAGGACTTGGGGCTGGGCTGGCCATGGGCACAGCTCTCGCCGAGCAGAACTTTGCTTTGTTTGATACCCACTAGTGTGATGCTCTGCTTCCCTGGTGTCGAAGACGGTAAAGAATCTGCCTGCAATGCGGGACACCTGGGTTCGATCCTGGGCTGGGAAGATCCGCTGGAGAAGGGAACGGCAACCCACTCTAGGATTCTTGCCTGGAGTCTCCCATGGATGGAGCAGCCTGGCGGGCTACAGCCCGTGGGATCCCAGAGAGTCGGGCACGACTGAGCGACTTTCTCTCACTCACTCAGTGACGCACTGAGCGCTGCTGTGCTCAGTTAATCCCCCCAGCAGCTCTGCAGTCCCAGTGATATAGACAGGGGGCTCATCGTGAGGCACAGAGTGGTTAAGTGACTTAGCTAAAGTTGCACAGCGAGTGAGGGAAGAACTGGTCTGGAGACAAGGCTCACACAGCACACACTTGGCCTTCATCTTACCTGCTGCCACACTGGCCGCCTTTGTCTTGTCTCAGTCCTGGTGACAGTCTTGCAAGGCTTTTCATCTCCCGTGACAGTGAGGAGCAGGTTCAGAGCATTAGCATGCGGCTAAAGCTCCACGCTGGCAATTGGCAGGGCCAGGCCAGGCAGAGGTACGATGACAGAAATGTCGGGGTGCTGGGTGGGCAGCCGAGCCAGGTGGGGTCCAGCCTCCAAGCAGGGCTCCAGTAACCCCAGGGTAACCCGGTCTCCTTCCTTCCAGGCTAGGGGAGCGCTGGCCACCATCATGCCCTCCGTGTCTCCCATGGGGCCCTCAGCTGGGGCGGCCCCCAACGCTACGGTGGCGGCGGCGGCGGCGTGGACCAACGTCAGCCTGCCGGAGATGCCCCTGTTTCACCGGTTTGCCCAGCTGGACGAGCAGCTGCACGCCACTTTCCCGGGTCTGTGGCTGGCGCTGATGGCAGTGCACGGCGTCATCTTCCTGGCAGGGATGGTGCTCAACGGGCTGGCACTCTATGTCTTCGGCTGCCGCACCCGGGCCAAGACGCCGTCGGTCGTCTATACCATCAACCTGGTGGTGACCGACCTGCTGGTGGGCCTGTCCCTGCCCACGCGCTTCGCCGTCTTCTACGGCGCCCGCGGCTGCCTGCGCTGTGCCCTGCCGCATGTCTTCGGCTACTTCCTCAACATGCACTGCTCCATCCTCTTCCTCAGCTGCATCTGTGTGGATCGCTACCTGGCCATTGTGCGGCCCGGTGGCTCCCGCCGCTGGCGCCAGCCGGCCTGCGCCAGGGCAGTGTGTGCCTTCGTGTGGCTGGCCGCTGGCGCCGTGACCCTGTCCGTCCTGGGTGTGACGACCGCTGGCGGCCCCTGCTGCCGCATCTTCGCGCTGACTGTCCTGGAGTTCCTGCTGCCGCTGCTGGTCATCAGCGTGTTCACCGGCCGCATCGTGTGCGCGCTATCGCGGCCGGGCCTGCTGCGCCAGGGCCGCCAGCGCCGCGTGCGGGCCATGCAGCTGCTGCTCACCGTGCTGGTCATCTTCCTCGTGTGCTTCACACCCTTCCACGCTCGCCAGGTGGCCGTGGCTCTGTGGCCCGGCGTGCCGCGCCGCGCCAGCCTCGTGGCCTATCATGTGGCTGTGACCCTCAGCAGCCTCAACAGCTGCATGGACCCCATCGTCTACTGCTTCGTCACCAGCAGCTTCCAGTCCACCGTCCACGGCCTGTGTGCCCGGCGAGGAGCAGAGTGCGAGCCCAACGGCTGCGACACGGTCAGCGTGCACAAGAGCTCCAAGGGCTCAGCCCACCATCACATCCTCGGGGCCAGAGCTCGAGCCGTCACGCAGGCCCTGCCTAACGGGCCTGACACTTAGTCGGCAGGACGCTGCAAGGGGGCCAAAGGTCAGGACCGGGCTGGGCAGTCCAGGTCAGGGACAGCACAGGTATCTGCTCTACTAGAGTGGCAGATTGGGTTCACCTTGATTGATTGGTGATGGCTGCCCAGTGCCCTGCCTGGACATAGGGTCAAAGGCCACTGTGCTGTAATTGACTGGCAATGTCTGCCACGGGCTCTAGAGAGGGCTTGGTGGACTGAATGCTTGTTATTTGCCGTCCCTAGGGTATATGTTGCATTCACTGAAGACCCGGAGGGGTAGCCAGGAGCTGGCTTCCCACTTGGATCATTCTACTCCCCGGAAAGGGTTCCTGCGAAACAGGGACAGAGACTTTTAAGGTACTAGGAATTTCAAAGAGGGTTTAAAAGGTGACCTGAAGAGGTCCCCTCCCCACCTCTCCCCTGTCATCTCCCTGCCCCACAGAGGCGGAACAGCTAGAACAGAAAGGAAGGGGGACACAAGTGTTACGTGAGCAGACGAGAGGGGTTCATATCTGCAGGGCCCACTTAAGTCACCCGTGAGTCACTCAGAAAGACAGGCTGACCCTGTGGGGGTGCTCTGCGGTGAGCACCATGCTATCTGGGCTGACACTTGCACCCTACAAAAGAGACACTATTTTCTACCCCGCTCCAGGGGAGGATCTGAGTGGCACATGCAGGTGCGCTGGCTGGGCAATGGGCAAGTCAGAATCAAAAGCCAGCCCCACCTCCTTCAGCGCCCCTGTGCCTGCCCCATGGACACAGCTCACATCTTCCCAAAGCGCGCCCCCTGCCCCCGCCCCACTCCAGGGACCATCTCAGAAGACCCTGCCTGCTGGCCCAGGAGGGCAGTAGACTCCCAGCCCCATCCTGTGGATGCGAAACCAAGGACAAAGACAGACCTGAACACAGGCCTGCTGGCCTAAGGCCACGTCTGGCCACGCACAGAGCCCTTGATCTCCCTCTCGTCTGGCTCATCATGCCTCCCTGCCTTTCCTGCATGCATGCATGCTAAGTCACCTCAGTCGTTTCCACCTGTTGGCAACTCCATGGACTGTAGCCCCCCAAGCTCTTCTGTCCGAGGGATTCTCCAGGCAAGAATCCTAGTGTGGCCATGCCCTCCTCCGGGGAATCTTCCTAGCCCAGGGATCGAACCAGTGTCTCTTAAGTCTCCTGCATTGCCAGGAGGGTTCTTTGCCACTAATGCCACCTGGGAAGCCCCTACCTTTCCTGAGAAGGGAGCATTTCTCTGACTTGGTCCACTGGTCGCCTCCTCTGAGCTGGACTCCAGGATCGCCCCCATGTGCCTTCTGTTGAATGTTCAAGCTCCCATGAGCCCTCTCTAGACTGCCGTTTCAGGGGAGGATGCCTGTTTTGAGAGAGGAGCTCTGGGCTTCCCAGGCACCTCTAGCCACCAGGCTCCACCCTCACACATGACCACCACTGAAACAGGTGAGATGGAACTTAGCCCCAGATTTGCCCCTTGTCTGCAAAGTCCTACAGGATCGGTGGCCCCAGGCAGAGTCCCCTGTCCCCCAAGATCAAGGCCCTGGTGCGAGGCCTGGATGGGAGGCAGGAGGACAATTTATATCCCCATATATCAGATGGGAGGGAAAGGACCTGTCCAGGGTTATAGAGTGAGTACTCAGGCCAGAGTACAATCAGCTGGAGCCCCGCGGGGTCAGGGCTTCTGACCCCAGACCTTGTGGGAAGGCTAGGGTGGGGGTGCTGGAGCCTGGGGAAATCCAAGGCTTGCTCAGTGGGGTGGTAGGGGTGCTGGGCGCAGATGCTTGCGAAGCAAAGGGGCTTGGTTGTCAGCATTAGCACCAACATCCTTGGCCCTTCCTGGGTGCTGGGCACAGTGTGGAGCCTCCCCCTACCTCCCCGCTCAGAGCGGGCCCGTGACTCCCCAGGGACCCAGGGCTGCATGGGGCACAAGAGGGGCCTGGCTCTCAGGAAAGAAGGACACAGGAGTGGGCTGTCTGTCCCGCGAGGCCTGTGGTGACGGTGATGCTGGCCCCGGGGAGCAGCACTAATGGTGGGTTCAGGCAGGGAGGCTCCAGCAGCTTTGACTCTCCCAGGCCTGCCAGCTGGCCTCTGGGCAGTCACACAGCAGAGGAGGGAAGGTCCGTGCCCGGTGCTTGCCCCAGCCCAGCACCACCTGTGGCCTTTCCTCCACAGTCAGAGTCCCGATCAATGCCAGGTTCTCACTTTAATTCATACTAGAGAGTGAATGGCTGACACTAGGTGACTTTTGTGCTTGGGGGTGGAGGGGTTGCAATTCTTCTGGGACAATCCCTGCCTCTAGGAGGAGGGGGGCTCTCGGCAAACACTGACTGGGCACCTGCTGGGTCCCAGGTCTGTCCCACCCCGCTTCACACCCACTGTCTCACTAATCCCCACCACATGTGGAGGTTAAGAGCCCAGGGAAGAACTGGGATCCAGATTGGGGGTGGCCAAGCCCCCTCCCCTTGTCCCACATGTGAAATCCCACCGTCCGGCCTGGGATCCTCAGGGACTGGGAGACCGTGGGGACGCAGGAGGCCAGGGCCCCGGGTGAGCCTTCCACCTCCCTAAGAGTAGTCTGATGGCATCGTGCAGAGCCCTCGTTCACTGGCCTCAGTTTCCCCCACTCTCCACTTCTCCCCCTCCCCTCCTTGGCTTTGCATCTGGCGGGCAGGGGGCTGGGGGCGGAGGGCGAGAGGTTCACCGCACACGACTTTGTCTGAGCCCCCACCACTTCCTCAGACACTTGCTCCCTCCTCCTGACGGCTGGCTCCCTCCCACTGCAGTGTCCTCCACGGGGACACAGGCCCCGGGCGCCTCCAGAGGCCAGACTTGTTCCCACAAGGGCTGGGGTGTGAAGCCTCCGCTCCGTCCTCTACATGGCCTCCCTTCCCAGATTTCTGAGAAGCCCAAGTGACGTGAGGTGGCCTGTGTATTTATATCTGATGTAAACAGTCTCCCCGACGAGGCTTCCTCATCCTGAATTAAAACTGTTTATTCAAATCCGTGCCCTTGACTCAGCGCCCTGGCTGGCAGGCAAGGGTCGCTGAGAGGCACTGAGCCAGGTGGGGGCCCCCGCGTCCCCCCATCATTGCTCACTATCCTGTGGCTGGGTGGTGGTGGTGACGGGGTCAAGGCTTTGCCATCACTGCTGGGGGCAAGTGCCAGGGCCTCTCTAAAGGGTGAGGGTCGGAGGGGATACAGGTGGTACGGTGTGGGCAGCGTGTGGGGCAGTAGCTGTGTGCCACCCTGGCACACACAGACCAGCAGGGATGAGCGTCCTCACTCCACCTTGGCCCCCGCTCTGCCTGCCCAGGAAGAGAACACGAACCTGGGCAGGTTAGCCAGACTGTCCACAGCATCAAACCAGATCCCTGAAGGCACGAAGGTGGGGGAGGGGAGGGGTCGGTGGGTCAACAACCAGGGAGGGACTGTGGTACGAAGCAAGCGCCTCCAAACCTCCCCCGAAGCCTGAGTGTTCACCCCCATCTCCCGGAGAGGGAAACTGAGGCTCCAGGCGTCCAGGAGGGGGCTCGAACGTGAGATCCAGGCTCACGCGCAGCCCAGGAAGCAAGGGTGAGCAGGGCACTGCCTGGGTGGGGGTCATCACTCTCGCTGTCTGGCACCCTCGGAGGCCGGAGGCGTCTAGGGGTAAATATTAGGGCCTGTTTAGATTAAGCTCCATTAATAGCAGGAAATGTCCCCGGGCGCCCGCCCCGGCTTCCTGGAGGCCTCTGATGCTTGAGCAGAGGCGGGGGCCTGCAGAAATGGGTGTCCCACCAATGTCCTGGCTTACACCCTGTCCTCGCCACCCCCACCCCCACCCCCCACCCCAAGTCCCTCCAGAGGCTCAGTGTCCACCCGCCCCCGCTGCCCTCCCCTCCTCAAGCCCCGGGCAGGGAAGCTTAGGCGGCCGTGGGTGTGAGGGGGACCCCTGAGTGAGCTGAAGACACCCATGGGGCTGGTCACCCCCCAACATCCTCCCACCCACTGGGGCAGGCCCCATGCCCCAGGGGTCTGTGTTCCCAGTTCGCAGAGGAGAAGAGACTGGATGATGGAGTGGGGGCAATCCAAGGCTACACAATGATGATGGAGTGGGGGCAATCCGAGGCTACACAATGCCACCTTAAAAACGGAGTCAGAACTACCCACCTGGACCTGCGTGACCCCTGGGCCAGGGCCTCCCACCACCTGCTGAAGCCCTGGGAGGAGCCAGGAAAGCTGTGGGCCAGGGAGGTGGGCCCAGTCAGCGGAATGCCAGCAAACAGGAGGGCGCCCCGGTGCTGGGGGAGGGGCTCCCTGTGCTCAGGGGCTGGGCAGGCCTGAGGAAATGCCCCCTCTTCCCTGCCACCAGCCTCGGGCCCTGCTGTCTCCCTGGCCTGCCCATCACCCCCGCCCCCGCCGACTTCACTGGCAGGAGGAGGGCACGGGGCTTGCCCACGGCCTCCCTAGGGCACCTGTTCTCTTCCAGGTCTGTCTCCACAGGCCCATTGCCCTGCCGGTCTGCCCAGGACCAACCCCGACGGTCCTCCTTATGGGTCCCTCCCCGAGGCCCCCAGGACCAGCACCCATCCCGCTGCAGGACAGACCACAGGGCCCAGCTGTGCCCTCCAGAGTGGCTGCCTGCCACCAGCACCCTTAGTCCCTTCCTGAGCCCTCAGGAACTGAACTCCCCCACCCCGTTTCATCCGGTTTCCCAGATGAGGCCAACACTCTGCACTTCACAGGGCCGCCTGGGGGAAGAGCTGGGTGGCGGAGCTCAGAGCCCCCTGCCACACCACATGGGACCAGCCAAGTAGATGCAGCCTGGAGGGCTTCTTGGAGGAAGAGATGCTCAAAGTTCTTCCCTCCTGGTCTTCACCTGGCCAACCTGGCTTCCAGCTCTCCGAGGTGGGCCTCTGCTGTGGTTGGGCTGTTGGGAAAGTTTTCAAGCATCAAGTGCCGGACAGGTTGGCAGGGCCAGGGCCTTTCAGCCCCACGTCGCAGATGAAGAAACTGACGCCCAGGGTGGGTGTGGACAGAAGCCCATGCACTAGAACTGCACACGCTCATCCCAGCCCAGCTCACCTACGGGTCTGCTGACTCTGGGACACCTCCAAGCCTCAGCTCTGCCCCCTATGACAGGAGCCTGCTCCCCAGACTACAGGTGCCCCCTGAGCTGAGACCAGAGACAGCTCTCGCCGGCTTGAGACAAGGCCTAGGCGTCCCTCCAGGTCCCCTTGCCCTCTCTGGGCCCTGGTTTCCTCATCTGTCCCCTGGAGCTCAGCACGAACAGTGCCCGGGGTGCTAGACCCTCAGCTCCCAGGTCAGCGAGGACACTGAACCAGCCTGAGGCTCTGCTCACCATGCCTGCAGCCCCTCAGCTTCTTGGGGCCCAGTCTTGGGCAGAGAGGTGACCTCATGAGGCCTGGGATCCCCAGTCACCCACCAGGGGCACCCTGTGGCAGAGTGGGGGCTCCTGATGGGGATCCAGATGGAAGTAGGGGTGAGGCGTGACCTAGTGTGCACACCCAGAGGCCATGGGGGTGAAATGCACCTGTGTACCCCAGGGCCTGGTGACCAGCGGCCTGGAGACCCGCTTTGTGGAGGAGTTCTGGGGCCTGCGAGGGTCTGCCCAGCCCACTCGCCCCCATGGGCATCGCTCCTAGTGGCCTGCTGGGGACTGAGGGTCAGGTTCTAGTGCACAGGGTGCGGTCCAGGACTCTGAACCCCACTCCACCATTTCTCCAGAGCAAAGCTGTGGGGTGCAGCTTCTGGAACCTTAATGCCTGAGGCTGACGGGATGGGTGCCACAGCCCAACCCCGGGGCAGGGATAACATNTCGCCCCCATGGGCATCGCTCCTAGTGGCCTGCTGGGGACTGAGGGTCAGGTTCTAGTGCACAGGGTGCGGTCCAGGACTCTGAACCCCACTCCACCATTTCTCCAGAGCAAAGCTGTGGGGTGCAGCTTCTGGAACCTTAATGCCTGAGGCTGACGGGATGGGTGCCACAGCCCAACCCCGGGGCAGGGATAACATGGTGACCCACCTGCGTCAGGCCGCTCGGCCACATCGGCCTCTCCAGCCACGGGCAAGACACAGTGTCCATGAGCCTCAGTTTCCTTCCCTTCTGCCAAAGGGTGTGTGTGTGTGTGTGTGCAATATGTGTGTGTGCATTATCGTGTCTATGTGTGTCTGGATGTATGTATCTGTGTGAATGCATGTTGTGCCCATCTGTTTTGTCTAAGTGTACAAATGTGTGTGTGTACTATGTGTGTGCTGTTGAGTGTCTGTGTGTGTGTACCTGTGTAAATGTATATGTGTTGTGTCCATGTTTTGTCTATGTATACATGTGTACTTGTGTATGTGTGTCCATTGTGTGTCTGTGTATATGTACATGTGTGTGCATTGTTGTGTCTGTATGCACGTATGTGTGTATCTGTGTGAATGTATACGTGTGCTGTGTCCATATTTTTGTCTGTATATACATATGTAAGTGTGAATGTGCATTGTGTGTATGTAACATGTATGTATCTCTTCCCACAGTACTCAGCAGTCAATAATTAGTGATTAAACTGAGCCAAGGGCTTTCCTTCTGGCTCAGCTGGTAAAGAATCTGCCTGCAATGCAGAAGTCTTGGGTTTGATCCCTGGGTTGGGAAGATCCCCTGGAGAAGGGACAGGCTACCCATCCCAGTATTCTGGCCTCCAGAATTCCATGGACAGTATAGTCCATGGGGTCGCAAGAGTCAGAGATGACTGAGCAACTTTCACTTTTACAGGGAAAAGAAATAATGAAGACCTTTTTGGGTTTCCCTGGTGACTCAGACAGTAAAGAATCTGCCCGCAATTCGGAAGACCTTGGTTCCATCCCTGGGTTGGGAAGGTCCCCTGGAGGAGGGCATGGCAACCCACTCCAGTTTTCTTGCCTGGAGAATCCCATGGACAGAGGAGGCTGGCGGGCTACAGTCCATGAGGTTGCAAAGAGTCAGACACGACTGAGTGACTAAGCACAACACAAACCAAGCTAATGAAGGAAATGGGGCTTCCCTGAGGAAGACCCCAGCACACCCTTTCATTTCCCTTCATTCCTTCACAGCGTCCCCTACCTTCCTGTGCCAGGTGTGACCTGAGGGCCTCCCTCCCAACAGGACCCCTGCCCTCCCCTTCCACGTGCATGTGTGCACACACACGTGCATGTGCACACACACGTGCATGCACACACTCACACGTGCGCACACGCACACACTGGTCACAGGGACTGAGACTCCTCCGTCCTCTTTCATCCCTCTGGGTTAAGCCCTGTCTTTGACATTCTGGCCTCAGGCAGGCAGGACCCCTGCGTTCTCGGAGCTGTCAATGATCTTGGCCCAGGCCTCCCAGGCTGGCCCCAGCCCCTCCAGCCGATTCCCTGGGAGGGTCGGTTGGATGGAGGCGTCTGGGGGCTGCGGCCACCAGGTGGCGCTGCTGGCCCGGGAGAGGCACCTGAGGTGTCGGCCGCCCACCGGGACCCAGGCCATCTGGGACCTCCCGATGGATTCTGCCATCTGATCCTTGGAGGGCAATCCTGGAAGGCTGCCTGGAGGAGCTGCAGCTCCCTTATCCCCTGGGGAGAAGAGTGACACTGCTCCAGGAAGCCCCTGACCCCTTCAACTATTCAAGGCAGCCCCTCATTCCAACCAGGGGGGAGGCTAGGTGGGGCGGTCAGGGACGGGGAGGAGCAGTGAGCCAGCCCCTCTTGGTGGGCTTGGAACGAGGCCGACAACGTCATGACACATGGGAACGATGGCATCTGTGGGCAGCTAGGGCTCCCCTGAGACCCTGCCTCCTCCTCCAGCGTGCGATCCAGGGAAGCTGAGAGCTCCTCAAGGCCATATGCGGTCCCCAGGTTAAGAACCTCATTCACTGTCTCCTGAGCCCAGAGAGGGTCAGACAGCTGCCCCGAGTCACACAGCCTGGCAGTTGAGCAGGAGAAGAGAATCGTGACCAAGGGCTGGGCTGTCCAGACAAGCAGCACTGGGCGTGTCTAATCACAGTGCTGCCACCAGCCCCAAAGCCAGACAGGGAGGAAGTAGGAATGGACAGACAGGTGGACGCTAGGGACCGTGCCCTGGGTCTGAGTCTTTGCAACCACAGGGGGACTGGCCTTGTACTGGACGCAGAGCGCAGTGACCCCAGGCCTTGGCCCGACAGCCGGGTTGTACCACTGGCTGAGCCCCCATCTGCCTACTGCCCATCCATGCCACGGCCCCTCGGGGCAGGCAGCCGCCCCCTCCCAGGCTCACTGAGGAGGGCAGCCCAATCCCCAGGGGTGGCTCAGGGCCTGGGTTCCTGGAGACAAGATGTCAGGTGGACTAGCCTCTCCCAACATGCCTCATCGCACTCTGGAGAAAGCTAGAGTCAGTGTTCCCAGGACCGAGACCCTTGGCGAGCCTCACGGAACAAGGGCTGGCCTGTCCCTCCCTCGGACATGTATTCCCTTTTATTCTCCTGCCTCCAGGACTGACACCCGTTCCCAGAGCTCCTTGGGTTTCCCCGAATACGAGGCCTTTGCTGGGCCGGGGAGATGGAAACGACCCTGGAACGCTGAACCCTAACTCTTTATCCCAGAACCCCCACATCTTCCCTGCACCCCTTCTCCTTCACTGCCATGGCTCCAGAACCTTTGTCCGCTCCCTCCTCCCTGCCTGTGGCCTCTGCCCACCCCAGCCTCTCACGGGAGTAGCCACAGGCCTCAGTGCCTGCCAAGGACTCAAAGGGAATGAGAAGTGAGGGGCCAGGTGAGGGAGGCAAGAGAGGGAAGTTTGTGGGCCTGAAAAGCGGGCTTCTGGCTGGAGCCCCAAGCCCTGGGCCGCCTGGGAAAATCCACCTTGCCTCGTGCCCCTGGTGGCTGCAGGCGACACACACAGGACCCCTGCTGTGCTCTTAGGATGGCAGGTCCCCCACGCCTGGGCAGGGCCCTCTGGAGACAAGCAAGACCCCACAGAGGGGATGCTGGGAGTGAGGAAGGGTGTTCAGAGGCCACAAGTGAGAGCCAGCCCACAGGATGCAAGGAGAGAAGGGAATGGACAGGTGGGGTGGTCAGGGGCCCACCCAGCCCTGAGCAGACACACAGTGAGCTCTCCAGAAAGATCCGTGCTTGGAGGGGCCAGGATCAAATCCCAGATCCACCCCTTGGTTGCTGTGTGACCTCTGGGCAGGGGAGTTGGCCTCTCTGAGCCTCATCGGTAAAGCGGTCATACTCACTTGAACGTCTCAGGTTGTTGGGATGAAAATGCAGGGAAGGGGACGGGAGGTTCAGCCGACCTCCCTCTCGGGTTGATGGGAACAGTCCGCCAATAGGTCACTCAACGAGCACCTAGTGAGCACGCACTGTGCTGCCTGGTGTGGGGTGGAGGAAGCCACAGTCCAAGGAGCCCACCGCCTGCCCCAGGGTGGCGAGGTCCCGGCAGAGACCACAGCTGCCCTCCAGGGAGCTGGGGGCGCTCACCAGAGAAAAGGAGGTTTCTCTGGGTTTTGAGGGATGCATAGGCATTTGACCCTCAGAGAAGCGGGTGAGGGCCGGCCTCAGAGGGGTCGGGCCGCCACGCCGTTGTGGGAAACACGGGGTCAGAGGCCAGTGGCCTGGCAGGAGGCCCTCAGGCAGGTCGCCCTCCTCCCCAGCCTCAATTCCCTCGTCTATAAAACGAGGGGAGGAGCGCTGTCTTGAGATAATGGCTGTGGAAAGGGACAGGCGAATGCTGGTGTTCCCTGTTTAATTTTCCATGTTCTTTTTTGAGGCCAGGTTTATTTCTGTGCACGCTTGGCTATTTCCAGGCCAGAGCTCGCCCTTTCCCACAAATGATCCCCGCTTCCCAGGCTGCGGTAGGAGGGCTTACAGGCAGGAGGACAACGAGGGAGCCGCAAGGGGCAGAAACGGAATCCGCTTGCCAACAGACCCCCCCGATGGGCAGGAGCCCAGGGTGCCTGGATCCCAGTCTGAGAGCCCCGGGCACTCAGTTCCAGATCCAAGCCCGCGCTTTCCAGCTGCGGGGGGTCTGAGGCCCACAGGATGTCAGCAGGGGACGAGAGGAGTGACCGGCACCACGTGCGGCATCACCACCACCCCCGCCCTCCCAGAAACCAGCCCGCCATTGGCCATCCCCAACCCAGAAGGCAGGCCCAGGGCGCCGACACCTGGAGGGCAGGTAGGCAAGGAGGGAGCGTGGGGGCCCTCCCTGCCCTCCAGCCAGGCTCTGTGCCTGTGACCAAGGCGCCCGGGCACCCTGGGCAGCCTCCCCCAGCCTCTGCAAAGCCCCCATCCTCACCGCCTCTCCCCACCTCAGGAGCCTGCGGGACGGGGCGTCCACCCCAGCGGTCCACGAGGTGCTGTGGTGCAGCATAGGATGGGGGGCAAGAAAGACCAGGGCCCCGAGGGAAGGAGGAGGCTGGGAAAGGCCTGTGGGCGTGAGAAGAGGGTGGGAGGCCAGGGAGGAGGCAAAGGTCGGCTGGAGATAGGACAGTCTGCTGGAAGTGGGGACCAAGAGCCCTCATGCCAATTTGGGGGGTGGTCGCCACCCCAGGCTCTTGCAGGGACCCCAAGGCCTAGCCGGCTCGATTAGTGATGTCTGCCATGGAGCTGGGGGTGGGGACAGGTGTCTGCTCAGAACACTCTGGCTCCTGGACCCTCAGAAGCTTAGTGTTTGAGAGTCTTCAGGTCCAAGAGCTCTGAGTGTGTGGAACTGTGAAGTGAAGTGAAGTCACTCAGTCGTGTCTGACTCTTTGCAACCTCGTGGACTGTAGCCTACCAGGCTCCTCCATTAGTGGGATTTTCCAGGCAAGGGTACTGGAGTGGATTGCCATTTCCTTCTCCAGACGATCTTGATCCAGGGATCGAACCCAGGTCTCCCGCACTGTAGGCATACGCTTTATCGTCTGAGCTACCAGGGAAGCCTCTTTGGAAATGTAGGATTTGCCAATTTTCTGGAACCTCAGGCAGGAAGGTTATCTGCAGGCCTCTCCTGTGCTCAAAAAGCCTGGAGGGACCTCCCACTTCCTGCCAACCCCACGCTGGCCCAGCCTGGCCCTGCCCTGGGAATTGGGCAGGCCTGGGGCGGTGAGCCTGGAGGACAGAGCACGGCCAGGACCCTGAAAAGAGGAGCTCAAACCCCAGCTTCAGCCTGAATGTCCATCAACAGGGAAGCAGTTAAACAGCCACTTGGTGGAATATTATTCAACCATGAAAAGGAATGAGGCTCAGACACACACCACTGCATGGATGGATCTGGGAAACATGCTACATGCAAGTGGCCAGATGCACACAGCAATCATCCTGTGTGATGCCATTTATAGGAAATGTCCAGAACAGGCAAATCCACAGAGACAGAGAGGAGATTAGCGACTGCCAGGGCCTAGGGGCTGGGAACAGGGAGGGACTGCTTAATGGATCCAGGGCTTCTTTGTGGGGTGATGGGGCACTCTGGACCCAGAGGGAGGGGGTGGTTGCTCAACGTTGTGAATGTACCAGACACCACTGAATTGTACACTTTTACATGGTGATTTTATGTTGTGTGAATTTCACTTCAATTAAAAAAAAAACCACTATTAAAAGCTCCTTATCTGAGAAGCAGGGAGAGCAACACCCTACAAGACCGTTGACAGGATTAACCAAAAGTACCATCTGTACCTTGTGTGACCTGCCCAGCACTGCCTGCAGCCAAGCCCAGTGCTCAGACCAGGCGGGCTGGGGTGAGTCAGCACAGGGAAGTGTAACCTCCCTGCTGGCCTCAGAGTCTCCAGAGAGACCCCAAAGGACCCCAGAGAGTGGCCGGGGGACCTCACCTACTTGTGCATCACCCACCATCCCTGCCATTCCCGTCAGGACCCCAGCACCACACGGGAAGGGGGCTGGGTACCCCCAGAAGAGTCTGCATGTGACCTGGGGGCCACCCAGGCCCACTTGTCTCCATGGGCCTGCAGGCGAGGGCCAGCTAAGTGCTCCCAGGACCAAGTGCAGGTCCCAGGACTGGCCGACTACCCCGGCCCCACGAAGGCAGCTGGGCAGGCCCGGGGCCTCGGCCAGCCTCTGGCCCTAGAAAAGTCTGTCTCCTAGAGCTGCTGCATCAGATGATGACACAATCAGCAACTTAAAACAACTCCATCTATTCTCTCTGGGTTCTCGAGGACAGGAGTCCCAAGCTCAGCGGGCTGGTTGCCTCCGGAGGCTCCAGGGGGCAATTCCTTGGCCTTCCAGCCCCTCCTGTCCCTTGCAGCCAGCAGAGCTCCCTGGCCCATGCGGCCTCTCCCCCAGCCCCGTCTTTGCCCCGCGGCCCCGGGGCCCATTGCTTCCAGGCTCATGTCTCCTGTTGCTCCCTCAGCAGACTGGTGCTCCCTGAGGGCGGGTCTACGGGGAAGTGCGCCATCATCCCAGTGCTGGCTCAGGGTGCTCCCACCCCGGTGCCTTCGGCCCAGCCTTGGCAAAAGCCTTCCTGTCTTCCCAGGCCTCAGCCGTGCCAGCCACTCAAATAAATTAATGTTCCCATCACCACTGACTCACAGATGAGAACACAGAAGACCCTGCCAATGGCTGCCCACTCCTGGCCCGCCCCAGAGCAGCCCTTCCCCTGGTGGGGACAGTGCCATGAGCCCGAGGAGCCACCAGCCGCCCACATTGAGGCCACCTTGGTGTCCTTCCTAATAGAGTTTGGGGGCTTGGCGATCATGCTCCAGCTCTTCGAGGAGGGCGGGACCCCCCACCTCATCTCACAAAAGAGGAAACCCAGGCTGGCACCCACCCTAGGGAGGGAAGCTTCAGCTCAGCCTCCAGGCCTGGTAGGACCTGGAGGACTCGCCATGGCTTCTCATATTAGAACAGCCCAGGGGAACTCAGGGACCCCATGGTCCAGGAGTCTGTCCCCCGAGGGGACCTCGGAAACTCCGTGGTCCAGGAGTCGGACCACACAGAGAACTCAAGAGAGCGCAGACGGAGAGTCCTCAGCCCTGCAGGCCCCTGGTCGGGCCTGGTCCACAGCCCTTCTTGAGCTAGGTGGGTGCGTGAGCCAGCCAAGGCAGGCAGCTGAAGTTTCAGCAGCAGGGAAGGCGAGACAGGGAAAGCAGAGGGCAGGGAGGGGTGGCTGAGGTCAGACATCACTGACAAGCAGAGTAGTGGATAAACAGGGAGAGGGAGCGGCTGGAAGACAGGAGCGATGCTATCAGGGCTGCTGAAATGTTAATTACAGACCTCTCCACCTCTCCCAGATCCGAGGGTGCCCTTTATCTGCCAGTCGTCTCACCTCTGCTCTTCCCAGGCAAGCCTCGCCAAGAGAGGGCACAGGGTGGGGACTGCCTCCTAGCTCACAGAGAGCAAACAGGCACTGGTATACATGTGGGCTTTTCCTCGTAGCTTAGGATCCGCCTGCAATGCAAGAGACCTGGGTTCGATCCCTGGGTTGTGAAGATCCCCAGGAATGGCATTCTTGCCTGGAGAATACCTCTGGACAGAGGAGGTCCAGAGGGGTCCGTGGAGTCACAAAGAGTCAGACGTGACT
Organism: Cephalophus harveyi; assembly: GCA_006410635.1. Lineage (NCBI taxonomy): Eukaryota > Metazoa > Chordata > Mammalia > Artiodactyla > Bovidae > Cephalophus > Cephalophus harveyi. Next base: position 350,624 of record SJYT01018078.1, on the reverse strand, counting down.
GAGCTACTAACACTTTCGGTGTTCCTCCTGTTTGACAGAGGACGACACCAAGGCTCTGGCAGGTGAATCACTTGTCCGGGGCACACAGCTCTTTCATTGCAGAGTTTGAATCCAGGACTGTGGAGCAGACTCCCATCCCCTGCATCTCTGCTGCCTGGTTAATCAGCTCCATCAGCCTGGTTTCAGGGGCCTATGCTCCCACCAGGGTTAGGGCAGAGCTTCTAAAGGAGGATCAGGGTGCTCCCCGCTCCATCAGCAGAGACAGGGTCCCATCCTGCGTCTGCCTCCCCAGCAGGATGACCTTGGGCATGCTGCCTAACCTCTCTGAGCTGTTTCCTAGTCTGTAAATGGGCTGTTAAGAGGATTTATTTCCTGAATAAATAAGAGATAATACAAAAAAAGGAACAAAGCCTGCTACATAGGACACCCTTAATAAGTGTCAGCTGCTGGCAGTGTCTCATGAGTGTTTGTTTAAGGCTGGAAAACCCAGGAACGTTACAGGATCAGATGTGACCCCAATGGGGGGTGTTTCAGGGCTGTGACAGCAGTCGAGGGAAGGGAAAGCTTGCAAAGGCCTGAAGCCCATGTCAAGGCCCCTCACCAGCTGCTCGGTCACTGCTGGCTAAGGGGATTATGGGGCCCTCGGGATGGATCTTATCAGATCAAGTGCTGCCCTCCACTCAAGGGAATTTAGAATGAGTTCTCATTTTTGCTCAGCACAGCCTGTCTCCCAGCACGGCATGACACCCTGCCACTCCCCCAGAACCTTGGCTCTGAGCACCGCCACAGCCCAACAGCCCCCTCTTCCATCAAGCCCTGACACTGTGAACAGAAATACGGGCTAACTCACAGCCTCCACTTGCCGCTCATCCTGAACCAGTCCCCTGGCTTCACCCTTCAGGCCCGTCATGCCTACCCAGGTCCTTGGCCACAGGGACCCAGTGAAGCTTAGCAGGACCCTATGGGGCCCTGCATGGGCTTCCCTGGTGGCTCAGACGGTAAAAAAAATCTTCCTGCATTGTAGGAGACCTGGGTTCCATTCCTGAGTCGGGAAGATCCTCTGGAGGAGGGTATGACAGCCCACTCCAGTATCCTTGCCTGAAGAATTCTACGGACAGAGGAGCCTGGCAGGCTACAGTCCATGGGGTCACAAAGAGTCAAACATGACTGAGCAACTAACACACACAGACAGGGCCCTGCAGGACCCAAAAGCCTTTCTGTGTCCCTCCATTACTTGTTTATTGGAACTAGGCTTCATTCAGCCTCCTAGGAACCTTCCCTGAGTTCCAAGGAACAGATGTGAAGTTGTCAATCAGGAAAGGAAGAGAGTCCCTTGGACTGCATGATCAAACCAGTCAATCCTAAAGGAAATCAGTCCTGAATATTCACTGGAAGGACTGATGCTGAAGTTGAAACTCCAATACTTTGACCACCGGATACGAAGAACTGACTCATTGGAAAAGACCCTGATGCTGGGAAAGATTGAAGGTGGGAGAAAGGGACGACAGAGGATAAGGTGGTTGGATGACATCACCAACTCAAGGGACATGAGTTTGAGTAAGCTCTGGGAGTTGGTGATGGACAGGGAAGCCTGGCGTGCTGCAGTCCATAGAGTTGCAAAGACTCGGACATGATTGAGTGACTGAACTGAACTTAACTGATGGGACTGGATGTCATGATCTGCATTTTCATTTTCATTCTCCTCTTTCACCCTCCATGAAGAGGCTATTGAGTTCCTCTTTACTTTCTGCCATTAGAGGGCTTGCATATCTGAGGTTGTTGATATTTCTCCCAGCAATCTTGATTTCCTTGCTTAGCCCTGCAATAAACCCTTCTCTGCTGTAAACTCCAGTGTCTGGGTCTGTTAATGAGGCTAAATCCGGTGCCCAGCTTCACAGGCACAGGAGGACAAGCCTGTGGGGCCCTCTCCCCTCCGTTAAACTTCTAGCTCTCCTACCCACACCCACACACAGCCCAGCTGCAGCTAAGCCCCATCCCAGGTCAAACGCTGTTCTCCACTGAATGGTGAATCCATTTTCCTCCACTATCTTTTCCCAAAGGATCAGCCTGGCAAGACATCTGAGGATAGGGGAATGGAAATGGAAGAGCCTGAGATACTTGAAGCAAAAATCCCGTCGTGGGGGGAGGGTAAGCAGGCAGGGCCTGGACCCACCAGGATGCAGCTTCGAGTCCCCGACGTGAAGCATCAACTCTAGAACTTTAGGGGGAGACGAAGTCCTGGAGAGTAACCCCACCTCCCCCTCCAGCTCACCTGCCGCCCAGGTCCGGACTTAGATTTCGGCTCCTCCCCACCACCCTGCACCGACGCGCCCCAACTAATTCTCAGTGAGCCGATAAAAGAGGAAGGCATTAGGAAAGGCCAACGCCACCTTTATTTCTGAGTCCGCCCATACTGGAGAGGGTCCTCGGGCGTACGGCCACAGTAGGCTCCCTCTCGATCCTCCCCAGGACGCGGCAAAAAAGCCTAACCCCGAGGGCTGTCTCTTATACACATCTTTGAGTGGCTGGCACGGCTGAGGCCTGGGAAGACAGGAAGGCTTTTGCCAAGGCTGGGCCGAAGGCACCGGGGTGGGAGCACCCTGAGCCAGCACTGGGATGATGGCGCACTTCCCCGTAGACCCGCCCTCAGGGAGCACCAGTCTGCTGAGGGAGCAACAGGAGACATGAGCCTGGAAGCAATGGGCTGGGCATGCGCAGAGGGCGCGCCACCTGCAGTCCCGGCTCCGGGGCTGGGCATGCGCAGAGGGCGCACCGCCTGCAGGAGCTTGCGCACAAGAATCAGTCTGGGGGAGGCAAAGAGAGGCGGGAGGTGCTGGCGGCCAGGAGCAGCACCCGGGAGAGCGCCCTCTACGTGCAAGAACTTCCCGAGTGGAGGGGACGCGCCCTTGGCCCCCCAACACCAGCCTCCCGGCCATCCTGGCAGAGGGTCTTGCCTCCTGCGGGCCACAACTACCCACGTCTCCCACTCTCTGCTCCTGCCTTCCTGTCCAATCTCGGCTCCACACTTGCGCCTTCCGAGGACTCTCCCAGGAGCCAAGCCGATGTTTTCGATCAGAGCATACCAACCCGGCTCAGTCCTTCCAAGACCGACATCCCCAGTCCGCTCCAGGGGGCTTGCCTGCTCGGGCCTGTCCTGGCCTCCAGCTCCTCTCCATGACCAGTAGTGGATCTTTGGCCACAGGACCTTTGCACTGGCTGCTCTGCCCCACCACCCCCACTCCTGATCCCGCCCACTTCTCCATGCTTCTTTCAGTCAATGATCCATCCCTCTGCTGTTTCCTTCCTACTGCCAGCCAAGTATCTCTCCAAAGGACTGAGCTACTGACTCGGTCGTATCTGACTCTTTGTGACCCCATGCACTATAGCCTGGCAGGCTCCTCTGTCCATGGGATTTCCCAGGCAAAAATACTGGAGTGGGTTGCCATTTCCTTCTCCAGAGGATCTTCCTGACCCCGGGATCAAACCCAGGTCTCCCACATTGCAGGCGGGTTCTTTACCTCCTGAGCCACAAGGGAAGCCCAAAGGGCTGAAGACAGTGACAATTTTGCATTCACTCTGTGTGCAAGTCACTAGTGTCTGCCCCCAAACCGTCACCTTCAGGAATGCAGGGCTTTCTTTCCTTCCCAGGTCAATACCCAGTGCCCATCATAGCACCTGGCACCTAGTAGGTGCTCAATAAATATTCGGGGGTGAGGAGGAAGGGGAAAGGAAGGAGGGGGAACGCCGAGGGTGGGCATTGTGGAGTCCTTGGAGGACCCTGAGTGCTTATTCTGAAGGAGCACAAAGCGTGAGGGAGTGAACTGGCCAAGCAGGGTGGGGCTTACATGCTGGGAGCAGAGTTCAGCTCAGGTGAGAGGAGAAATGAGGAGTGGCCCGAAAATGGCACCCCACTCCAGTACTCTTGCCTGGAAAATCCCATGGACGGAGGAGCCTGGTGGGCTGCAGTCCATGGGGTCGCTGAGAGTTGGACATGACTCAGTGACTTCACTTTTCACTTTCATGCATTGGAGAAGGAAATGGCAACCCACTCCAGTGTTCTTGCCTGGAGAATCCCAGGGACAGCGGAGCCTGGTGGGCTGCCGTCTATGGGGTCGCACAGAGTCGGACACGACTGAAGCGACTTAGCAGCAGCAGCAGCCGAAACTTTCATCATGTGGCCACAGGTAGCTCTCACACGTGAGCTCGCTGAATTCTCACCCTGGCCCACAAGAGAGGTGTCCCCATGCCCCCAATTCACAGAGGAACAAGTGGAGGCCAGGGAGGTGAAGTGCCTCATTCAGGCCCCACGTGATGAGGTGCTGCTGACCCCATCTCTGCTGGGGCACGTCCTGGGGCAGGGGCCTGGGCTGATGGGCAGCTGGCCTCCTGGACTGCTTGCGTGTTCCCAGAGAGCCCCAGCCGTCTTATAGGGGTTAACCCTGACACACCCCCAGACCCAGGTGCCGTGGACACTCCTCAGGAGCTCCAGAAGGGTGCTCGTGCTGGCCCACCCTGCCCCAGAGGCCCTCACATCTTCACAGCTGCTGGGGGCCGCCCTGGCCCAGTGCCCACCAGCGTGTGAAGTGCTTCCCGAGGGAGTCCTCAGGGAAGCCCCCACCCGCCGCCCGCCGCGGAGTGCATCAAGAAAGAGGCCTTCCTTCCGGGCTCATCCGCCAGGGCCACCAGGGTCAGGCCTCGGGTCACCCTCCAGCCGCGACAGGAAGCCTCCCATTAATCTGGAGTCAGGGTAAACAGGGGCCAGTAGACTGACCCAGCCAGCTGGGGACACCAGCTGTCTGGGCTGAAACCAGCTTGTGCTGCTCTGTGACCTGCCTGCTGGACGCGCGACAGGGCCCAGACCTGGTGCCATCTGGGACTGGTCGCTACAAGTCCGTCCTTGCATGCCCCACGTGTGCTGCGACGGAGGCGGCGGTCCAGAGCCAGCCACGACTCTCCACACAGTGGCCTCCATTGGTCTCCCTGCGTCCACTCCAGCCCCTGCAGCCCCTCGTCCTCACCTGTGCTGTCCAGGACCATGGCCACCAGCCTCAGGTGGCTACTGAGTTCTTGTGGTTCAGATGGTAAAGAATCTGCCTGCAATGAATCTGCCTGCAATGCAGGAGACCCAGTTTCAATCCCTGGATCAGGAAGATCCCCTAGAGAAGGAAATGGTTTCCCACTCCAATATTCTTGCCTGGACAATCCCATGGACAGAGGTGCCTAGCGTGCTGCGATTCATGGGGTCGCAAAGAGTCGGACACGACTGAACGACTGAACTGAACTGAAAATGTTACTTAAATAAATTGCATGATTACCTTTTTATAGCATGACTATTAGAAAATTTAAAGTTGCTTATGTGTCTGGCATGCAATTCCAATTGGAGACCATTGTTTACACCACCAACAGAGAGAACTTTCCAAATCTAAATCAGTCTCTGACTGAAAAGGACTCAGAGAAAGTCCTTCACGCTCAGTGTGGACTTCTCCGGTGACTTAGTGTCGTTTCTAACTGCTAACCCCACCTTCCATCTGTCCCAGCCGTGCCACAGCCACACCTACCTACGGGCCCAGCATGAGCCGTTCCCTTCTGGGTAATGCCCTTCTTGGATCTCTGCTCCCCTTTGTATGAGTGTCGCCCCTTCCTTGACACTTCCCTGACCAGCTCTCTTGTCCAGTCCACTCCAGCAGCCTCTGCCACACCCCCTGGACTGGGCTCAAAGAGGTGGGTATCCAGTGCCAAGGTCAGGCTGCATAACTCACCTCTGAGCCTCCGTTTGCTCATCTGTAAAATGGGAGCAAAGGAACGTGTCCCCCACCCCCCTTCACAAGCCAAGGCACAGCTCAGAGAGAATGTGCTCGGATAATCGCTTGGGGCCCAAGCACACAGTAGGTGCTTGGGAACCTTTGGTCCGAGGTGTTAAAGTCAGGAAACCAATGAGGCAGTGGGTAGCTAACATGAGCTCAGTCATGTCTGACTCTTTGCGACTCCACGGACTGTAGCCCACCAGCCTCTTCTGTCCATGGGATTCTCCAGGCACAAATACTGGAGTGGGTTGCCATTTCCTCCACCAGGGGATCTTCCTGACTCAGGGATCGGACCTCAGTCTCCTGCACTGGCAAGTGGGTTCTTTACAGTGGAGCCACCTGGGAAGCCCACAGTGGGGCAGCCACCCTTCCAGATGGAGCCAGGAGTTTTCTCAAATTTCCCAGGTCCTGCACTGGGCTCCCCGGGGGGTGGGTGGGGATGGAGCAGATTCCAGGGTGCCTCCCAGCTGCTCCTCCAGCCAGGATCTCAGAGGTAAACCCGGAAGCCCGCTTTCCTCCAGCGGCTGAATACAGATCTTAATTTGTTTTTTGTTTTGTCGAGAGTGATGGGCTTTTTAATGTTAATGCAGTCGCCCACACTTATTGGAGGCAAGCATCTGCCTCCCTGGGTTGGTTTGCTGGGCTGCCTAACCCACTCCACAGGGACCCAGGAGGGGCGGCTGAAAGGGCAACTTTTATTGTCTCAGGGCTCTGAAGGCGGAAGTCTGAGATCAAGGCAGGCTCCTCCTGATGCCTGAGGGAGGTTCCAGGTCCCCCTCCTCGGCTTGTAGAGGGTGCATAAAGTAAAGTGAAGTTGCTCAGTCCTCTTTGCGACCCCATGGACTGTATCCTGCCAGGCTCTTCTGTCCATGGGGTTTTCCAGGCAAGAATACTGGAGTGGGTTGCCGTTTCCTTATCTAGAGACGGTGCATAGCTGTGGGCGAATTTCCCCTGCTTAGAGGGATGCTGGTCAGATTGGATTAGGGTTGCCCTACCTGACTTTAACGTGACAGCCTCTGTAAAGGCCCCATCCCCAAACTAGGTCCCATTCTGAGGTCCTAGGGGTTAGGATTTGGACATCTGAATTTGGGGGCACAATTCAACCCATAACACTCCCAAAAGGGAAGACCCATACCCCACAATCCAACGGAGGTGGTTAGGAAGGGGGCTGGGACCCCTCGCAGGGGACAGTGGTGTCACTTGCAGGAAGGAAGGCCCGGGAGAAGGTGGCTCCCAGCCTGTGGGCGAATCAAGTTCACCAGGGCAGTTGTCACAGTCAAATTTCAAAATCCAGGCCCTTGCAACAGCCTCCTCCTCCTTGACTAATTGGCCATGGGCCGCCGGGCGGGTATGGATGTTTCTCCTCCACGTCCAGGGCAGTCGTTCCCACAGACTGCCGGGTCCCACCCTGCCCAGGGAGCAGCCTGGGCCGCCCGACCTCAGGGCTGGGGTACTGCTCTCCTCCCCTCGTGTGCCTGTCTGTAGAATGGGCTGTGATGAGGATTGAGGAACAGGAAAGGCCACAGTGAGGGCCCCAAGGAGTTTTGGGGAAGCAGGCAGCTAGAAACCCCACTGTGGACTGTGATCTCAACTCTACTGAGCTCAGGTGGTCTCTCTAATACTCAGAAAAACTCTGCAGGCTACCAGACCAGCAGTGATCGTTAGTGGTGATCAGGCTCAGAGAGGCGGGCTGGATCCCGCGCCTGGATGAGCCCGACCTGAGGGTCCTCACCCCTTATCCCTCTTTGTCCCTTCCTTGCCCTGAGTCCCAATTGTGGAGTCACACCCCCAGGAAAGCCTCTCCAGGAGGCCTCTCGCTGTGTGTCCTGAGCTGGCCCAAGCCTGGCGTTGCTCCTGCGTGCACTTTGGTGGTGGAGAGGAAAGCCTTGGTGAGCCAGGGGGACGGAGTGGAGAGTGTGGGCAGGGCTGGGTGGCATCGCGGCAGAAGAAATGGCATGTGTGATTGGGAATGTGGCTGACCACTGACCACCGTTCAGGGCAGCTTCCTGGTGCAGAGCAGCCTCGCACCCCATCCCACCCTCCCCTGGCTCCAGGCTTCCCGGGGGCCTGTCTGGTCTTGAGCAGGCCTCCAGGCCTGAACACATTTGCAGGTGCTCTTCCTTCTGTTGGAATGCTTCTCCCTGTCTTGTCTGTTAATGGAGACCACCTCACCACCTGGCTCAGCAGCACTCACACGAGGCGGCCTCCCTGAGCCCTGGTCATAGTTTCACGAGCAGCAGCAAGCTCTGGCCCTGCCCTTGCCCACCCTACAATCCTGCCCCATTGCACAGGTGAGGAAACCGAGGCACAGAGAGCCCGGTCAGGCAAAGGCAGTAGCCAAGAACCCCCATCAACTCAGCCAGGGGCCCATGACCTTCCTCTGTGAGTCTCACCCCCCCACTGGTTCTTCATTCACAGATGAGTTAATCCTGCCTGGCCACCCGCCCCCTCACCCCTGGGAGGGTTGTCGGGCGAGGGGGCCCCGTGGGGATGGGATCAGGCAGCAGAAGAGGGGAGACAGAGAGATGGAGCGGGTGAGCAGGGAGAGGACGGGCGTGTGAGCCGGGGTGCAGAGGGAGAGGGCGGGCACTCCCCGCAGGTGCGGCCTCCAGGCGGGCTCTGTGCACATGGACGCACATGTGCCCACGTCTGGAGTGTGCGCGTGTGTGTGAGGTGTTCACCGTGGGGTCTGAGGCTAGAGTGTGTTTCATGTGGTGTGGACCCCCGTCAGGTGCCAGGGTGACCCCACCCCCAACCCCAGGAGGCGTCAGAGAATCGAAGGCCCCTGAATACCTGTGCCAGTGCCCTTTGCCACCACCCACGGGCACCCTGAGGCACGGGGTGGGACGCCCGCTGTCTGGCTTCAGGCGGGTGGAGGCAGCTGGGGCGCGGGGACGTCTGCATCTGAGAGCAGCCTGCGCCCTTTGGCTCCAACCCCAGAACTGGGGTGCCGAGCCTCTCGGGGGCCGGGCCCTGGGCCCGCACTCCCTAGGCTTCTGTGAGGGGGCTCACGGCCTCAAGTGGCAGATACGGAAACCGAGGCCCCGGCCAACAAGGTGACCTGTCTGGGTCCAGACGGGGCTGTCCACGTCCCGGGCAGGGTTTTGATGACACAGCTGCCTCCAGGTCTGTGCAGGCCCTGGGCCGCCCCCAGGCTCACCTGGACTCACCCACCAGGCTGGCGGACTTGTGGCTTTACCTGGCTCCTCAGACCTCACTCGTCCCCTCTGGAGGCTAAGGAGGGCATCCCAAGGACCAGCGTCCCTCGTGGGCACAGCTGGCTCTAAAAGTCCCCGCTCCTAGAGGCAGCCAGTGGGGAGGGTGGCATCGGAGGGCTCCCCAGGCATGGGGCTCTGGCAGGGCCAAACCAACCCATCAGGTTGGGCAGGAACTGGGTGGGCCTGGTCCCATCCCTGTACCCCACCCATGCAGGATGAGCGTGACCTTATTCCTGGCCTGGAGGATAGGCCTGGGGCCATGGACAGCCGGTCAGCGCTCTGCCGTCACCTGCCGTGGGGCCGAGCCACCATGCTGCTCTCAGACTCTCTTCTGCGTTCTTTGGTGGCGCCCAGGACGTGTGATGCTCACCCCAGCAGGCGATGAACGGGCTTTGCACGGAGTAGACGGTCAGCAAAGGCTGGCTGTGGTTACTTCAGGCTCAGTGATGCTACGTCCTTGAGAGCCCACCAGCGTGAGGTGCCTGGTGGGTGCTGGGCAGGACCCGTCAGCCCCCCTTGCCCAGTCACCTCTGAATTCAGACCTGCCCCTGGCCCCCTGATAGCCCAGCGGCCACCCCAGAACCCTGCTCACACCAGCAGCCCTCGGGTAGGGTGGGGACGCACAAGCCAGGCTGTGGGAAGGGGCCCGAGAAGCTGGTGGCCTGGAACAGGGGTGGGGGCAGGGCAACTGGGAGGGGGTGTGCAGGGCAGGACCTGGTCCTGCTGTGCTCGGGAAAGCTCTGTGGCGGTGGGGATGAAGCGGACCATAATAGGGGTCAGAGCCACAGTCTCAGCGGGCTGCAGCCTGGGCCAGAGGGCCAGGGTCCCCCTCCCAGCCCCGCACACCCCTGTACAGATGACACAAGCGAAGGGGGAGGTCCCCAGGCCTGGGTCTGCACGCTCGGGGCGGGTGTGAGGGAGGCCTCGAGGCTGCAAGGACCCGGCCAGTGGACCGAGCACCCGGAGACGATGCCCAGGCCCACAGGTGTCCCAGGCCCCAACTACGTGTCCCTTGCTGACGGTGACCCTCCCAGGGTTATGTGCGGCCTCGGCCACTCTGCCGCCCTGGCCTCCACCCATTCTCCCTCCCTCGCCCTTCCACCCCTTCCCACCCCTTCCCACCAGCCCTCACACACCTTCATTCCTTCCCATTGTCTGCTGCCTCTGGCCCACCCATTGTGTGTGAACTCCAGGGCGGGGAGGACCCACCAGAGCAACCACCCTGTCACCTGGCGGGACCCGCCCAGGGCCACCTCTGAGCCAGCGAGGCTGCCCGTCCCAACAGGGCTGCTCTGAACCTTGCCCTCTGAACCCCCAGCCCTCTTCGTCCACAGCCGGGCCCCCGGCTCTGACACCGGCCAAGCACTGTCCTCGGCAACCAGATTCCTTTGCTCTGAGCCGAGCAGCCCCCAAGCCCTTGCTCAAGCAGTGGCCTCTGCCTGGAATGCCCTCCTGCCCACGCTCTTGAAAGAACCAGCTTTCAGAGCTTTCTCCAGGAAGCCCAGAGTCCCGAGAGAAACAAGTCACTGGTCTCTCTGGGCCCTGGAGTACCTGGTTCGATGGAGAGCTGGCTAAGCCACCAGGGGCATGGACCGGGGCAGGGACTGCAGCTAAGCGACCCTGGAGTCGGAAGCAGTAGAGCCGTGCCCGGCACAGAGCAAAGGAGTCTTCCTCTTTTTTATAATGGTTAGTCTTTTTTTTTTGATTGAGTATAGTTGGTTTACTACAAATGCTGTGTTAGTTTCGGATGTTCAGTGAACCAGTTTTACATATACAGATATCCACTCTTTTTTAGATTCGAGTGGAGGCCTCTCGGGCTTCCCTCATAGCTCAGTTGGTAAAGAATCCACCTGCAATGCAGGAGACCCGGGTTTGATCCCTGGGTCGGAAAGATCCCCTGGAGAAGGAAATGGCAACCCACTCCAGTATTCTTGCCTGGAGAATCTCATGGACAGAGGAACCTGGTGGGCTACAGTCCATGGGGTCGCAAGAGTCGGATATGATAAATGAAAGACAGAATTCTCGGGCTTCCCTCATAGCTCAGTTGGTAAAGAATCCACCTGCAATGCAGGAGACCCGGGTTTGATCCCTGGGTCGGAAAGATCCCCTGGAGAAGGAAATGGCAACCCACTCCAGTATTCTTGCCTGGAGAATCTCATGGACAGAGGAACCTGGTGGGCTACAGTCCATGGGGTCGCAAGAGTCGGATATGATAAATGAAAGACAGAAGAAGCTGAATGGAGCTGAACTGTGCAGAGAAGACCCGGCAACCCTGAGTCCACCCCAGAGTTGCAGCAGCCGCGTCGGCCTCAAGGCACCAGCCCCACGCGGAGTCCCACGGTGGTCGCTGATCCCGCTCGGAGACTCGTCCTGAGGCTAGTGCCTGACTGAGCCCTGATCCCCGCTGAGCTCTGATCCTCATCACATGCGAAGCCTTGATCCCACTCAGGCTGAATGCTGACCTTGCCCGTGGACTGAGTCCCCACCCCGCTCACTCACTGAGCCCTAACCTTGTTCACACTCTGAGAACTTTGGTCAGACATCAAATCCTAACCCTGCTTATACATTCAGTCCTGATCTCTCACCCTGGCTCTAGTTCTACCCACTGAACCCTGCCGTCTTTGCCCCTGACCACTCCTGTCCCTGTTTCCTGAGGCAGATCCCCTTTGCCTCTGGTCTTCTCCCTCCTCTCCAGGCAGCCTGGAGAAAGGGGTCTCTGCTCGGTTCCACCCCAGACTGCAGCCCTGAGCCCGGATCAGAGGGAGGCCTGGGGTGGTCTCCAGACCTGCAAATTCAGGAAGGGCCGAAGAGCCCCTGACCCCGACCCCGCTGGCCAAGGTGGCATGACTCAGCCACCCCCTCTGCTCCCTGCCCCCCAGAAGGCTGCTGGAGGGGTGACCCCAGGACCTTGGCCCCGACACTCAGAGCTCCTCGGAGCTGGGGGAGCTCAGGAGACACCATGAAGAACAGGCCCCCTGGCACAGCCACCTGGGCAAGTGGGCTCAGCACTCTTGGCAGTCCGTGAGCTTGGGTCTGGACCCCAGACTTCCCCAGCAACTTCTCTCGGGCCCTCTGACCACATGGTCAGACAGTGCCCGCCCTGCGGGGAGCAGCCACCAAACAGAGCTACCGCCCTTGTCCTTCAAATTTCTGCCTCCACCCCATGCATGGCGACCCAGTCCCATTTCCAGCCCCTTGTCGCCTTTGCCCTCTACCAGCTCCTTTAAAGAATTCAGAAGCCCAGGAGTTCCCTGGTGGCCTGGGGGTTAGCATTCTGGGCCAGGGGCCCAGGTTCAGTCAGGGAACTGAGACCCTGCACGCGCACAGCATAGTCAAAAATAAATAAAATAAAGGAATCACCATTTGCAAAACACTTACCATGGCAGGCTACAATCCACGGGGTCACAAGAGTCGGATACAACTCAGCCACTAAACCACCACCACCAGCACCACCACGTGCCGTGCCCTTGGGCTAGAGCAGGGCTCAGCACTGACCAGAGCTCAGCGAGGCTCCCTGGCTGCTCCACACCAGAGCCTGGGCAGGGAGTGAGGTCCTAGCGCCCCACCGACCAGGAGAGAAAACTGAGGCTTGAGGAGGCTTATTGACAGACTCTCGCTGCGGGTAGTGACTTCACTCCGCATCTCCTGGCCGGGCCACCTGTCAATCTTGTGGCTCTGAGGTGCGTCCAGCCACTGCTCCCCTCACTGCCCTGGGCAGCTCTCCCCTGCACTCACTCAGGAGCCCCCTTCAGTCCCCTTGCCCTGCCTCTGCCCTAAGGACCTTTTAAAGTGTTAAATCTGTGTGCCCCCCTCTGCCCAGACCCTCCTGACTCCCACACCCACTCAGGGGGCCATTGTGATCACCCAGACAGCAGCGCCCCCTCCCTGGCCGCCTTCCTCAGCTTTCTTGTTCTCTGTAGAATTTATAACCATGGGCTGTCTCCCCACCAGAATATAAGTCCCCTGAGAGTGAGGACTTAGTCTGTTTGCGTCACACAGGCTCAGTGAGACCCTGGCATTGCTCGGACAATCTGTTCTGTTTGCTGAATGAGTGGCCGTGTGAACTGGTGAACGTGAGGATGTGTGAATGGACTCGGGAGTTTTAGAACAGGGAGGGGGCCCCGGTTAGCTAGCTTCTAGACGGTGTGCTGGTTCCCACTGGCCTGGGAGGGGGTGAGCTCCTCTGTGGCCCCGGCCTCCACTCCCCGGCTGCCAGGCCCCTGTGAGCAGGGCCAGGACCTGCCCAGTGCCCACACGTTCTCTTGTCGGCCGTGCTGCCGTGTAGTGGCCATGTGTGCGTTTGTGCCAGCCCGAGGCAGGGAGCCAGGGAGGAGTGAACCAGGGGGCGCCCATCCTGCAGAGCTGAAGGTCCCAGGACCGGAGGCCGGGGCGAGGGGGAGGGCCACAGGCAGAGCCACAGCGAGGAGCGCTAAGAGGCGCCCCTGCACTTAGCAGGGGTGGAGGGACTCCCCAGCCCCCAGGGTGACACCAGGCTGCTTTCAGGATGGACAGCCTCGGGGTCATCCCTTCCCCAGCTTCGGGCCCTTTGCGTGGGGTCTCACGTGACCTCTCCCAGCCCGGCACTTCTTCCCTCCTGCTTCCGCAGCTCCTTCCTGTGTGTTGCCTGTTCACTGCTCATCTCCTGATTGGGGTGCAGATTCCAGGAGGAAGGGTTTGTGTTGGTCTCTGTTTCTCATCTCTGCTTCCTCAGCCTCTGCAACAGCGACTGGCACAGACCAAGTGCGAGTCCACGTTTACTGCACGAATGAATGACAGTCACGTGGGCCGGCGCTTGGCACCCAGGGAGGTCGCATTAGAGCAGTCGTTGGTGCAACTACACCCCCCTGTGAACTCAGGCCCTTCCCTTGCCTCTTAGGTCTCCATTTGCAAAATGGGGACAAAAAAATCTGACCCCATAGGATTCCTGTGAGCTCCAGATGAGGCCGTGGACAGGCAAAGTGCCTTATAAAGTACAGACAGCTCTGTAAATGGTGACTGAGGACAGAGTCACAGACCAGCTTTTTTTTTTTTCCTTTTTCTTTTGGTCTCACAGCTTGTGGGGTCTTAGCTCCCTGACCAGGGACTGAACCCAGGCTTTCAGCAGTGAAAGCACCGGATCCTAACCACTGGACCACCAAGAATTTCCCAGCTCAGCTTTATTTTTGCTGCCTGTTGAGGGAGGTAAGGATGACTCTGCACTGGGGTGGTCTTAGAGGGCTTCCTGGAGGAGGCAAGCATGGAAAGGCAGACCCGAGGAGGAAGGAGGGCACTGCTGATAGAAGGAACAAAGGCAGGAGGAGCGAGTGGACCCAGAGGACTGAGGGGGCCGCTGACCACGCGGGGCTGAGGGTGGGAGTTCCACCTGAGGACCGTGGCCTGGCTGAAGCACCTCAGAGGTCCGCCCTGCCCTTGTTGAATCAGCAGGCGCAGCCCGCGCCAGAGGCCCTGGGTCGGGGCGGTCCCACGCATCACCAGCTTTTCACCCTTCACTCTGACAAGTCCTGCCAGACACCCCACCCTCCACCCGCCGTGGGCGGCTGGTTCCCACCTCCTCTCCAGGTGACCTGGTCATCTGGTTCACAGCTGAGCTGAAGAGACTCTGACTGTCCCTCACCGTCCTGACAAGTGGACTCGAGACGCTGAGCGGAGCTGCAGCCCCTCCCTACCCTGGCAGCCTGGAGGCTCTCTGCTCCATGACCTTGAGGAAAGGACACAAGGATTCAGAACCAGGCAGTGGGGGTTCAAATCCCAGCCCGGCCACTTGCCCCTCCGTGCCATCAGGCCTGCCACCTTAACGCTCTGTGCGTCTGCTCCCTCTTCTTTCAGACGGGGACACTAACATCGAGCACAGGGCTGCTGTGGGCTTGAGGGACCCTGACCAGGCTGAGCCCCAGCTCGTGTTCAGTCCAGCATGGTTACTGCCGTTCACCACCTCTGGGCTCTAAGTATTAGCGCTGAACCCGTGCACCCAGTTTACAGATGGAGAAGCAGAGACTGGTTCATAGCTAGCACTGACTGACTACACAATTTTGGGGCCCCTGGGTAACATGAAAAATAAAATTCCTTTGTTCACAAGTGGCGGCAGAGTGTTAAACCAAGCGCAGGGCCTTTCTGAGCATAGGACTCAGGTGAAGCTGGCAAGGAAGGGGTAAAGTTGGGACTGGAACCCAGACGGGCTGGCACCCACCTGTCCCACATGAGGACTCCTGGGTCCCTGTCCGCCAGGCTGCCTTCTACCTGGGGCTCTGGCAGGGACTACAGGTCCCCCAGGGGATCTGATAGGAGGGATCCCTTAATAAGGGCACGGGTCATTCCCTAGGCCCCAGTGGGGAAGGGAATTGAGAGGCTGGCATTCCAGCCATGGTGTGTATGTGTCTGTGTGTGCTCACCCAGGACACAGAGGCAAGAGGACGGCCTGGAAGGAGCCTAAACTTCCAATGAGATGCATCTGGGACCTGGGTGTCCATATGACCTGTGTAGCTCTGTGACCCACTGACCAGACAGCATATGACTCCTGGCAATTGTCTGACCAGGTGATCGTATGACTCCAGGTAGCCCTGTAACCCCAAGAAGCTACATGATCCCAGACGGCCATAAGAACCCCAAGCAGCCTGATAGCCATGGGAGGCTGTATGATGCTGGACAGCCTTTGGGTCCATGTAGCTGTATGATTTCAGGCAGTCACATGACCCTGAGAAGCCCTGTGACCTCAAGAAGGTATATGGCCTTGGAGAGCTATATGACCCACTTGGAGTACAGTCCCGGGAAGCTGGATGACCTCGAGAGGCTGTGTGACCCTGGGTGTCTGTAGGACCTCGGTGGCTGTATGACCCTGGGCAGCCAAATGGCCCTCAGTGGCCATGTGACCCTAGGAAGCCTATGACTGTGGGCAACCTTGTGATCCCACGCATGTCTATGACCTCAGGGAGCCTGCTGCTCTCAAGCCAACTCCAGCACCTGGAGGTCCCGCATGGATTCGTCCCCCTTGGGGCTGGGCTAGGCACTGTCTTCTCAGGTCCTGGGATCCGTCGTGGGCATTCGGGGGGCTTTGCCCCTTTGAAGATCTGGCACCTGTAGGGCATGGGCCCACTGACTCACATCCCTGTAAGTCTGCACCCCACGCCCTGGTGCGCCCAGCCTCTGCGTTTCACCTCTGGGTTCACAGAGATGAGGTTTCTCCCAGGGTCATGCAGGGAAGTGGCAGAGGGGGGATGCCTGCCCCTGTGGGCCCCGCTTTGGAGGGAGGGCAGCTGTCAGGTGGACAGCTGCCAGCCAGCGCCCTAAGAACCCAGCCTGGCTCAGAGCAGGTGCTCAGAAATACGTGGTGATAAATGAGCACACTAATTGAGATCCTGGGACTCTGTAAATGAGTTCGTTTTTAAAACTGTTCGTTGCTTAAAAAAACAAAGGTGAGAGGAGGCATTCCAGTAAGTACGTCCAGCTGGCACCCATTTGTCTCAGGAGAGAGCTTCTTGCCTCCTTCCCTAAAGAGAACTGGCGAGGCAAGCAAGGGGCCGGGCGCACAGTAGGACCTCAATTAATGAGCAGCTTCATCGTCTCAATCACAGTGAAATCTGAGCCATGCCAGGCCACGTAGTTCTGAGCACGCCAGCTCCCTTCCCGGTCCAGCCCCTGGAAAGTGCTTCTCAGGTGTGGAGACGCTGCTCACTCGCACTAACGGACACTGGCTCATTCATTTCTCATAACAGCCCCGGGAGGCAGGAACTGCCGCTCCTACCTCCTGGAAGCTCAGGATACCCCAGGTCCAGGGGCTGAGGGGACCTGCCTGAGGTCAGATAGCTGGTCAGCGGCGCGACCAGGGTTTCAGCTCAGGTTGACTGGCTGACTCCTAGGTGCGCTCCTGACTGTCACCTTCTCCAAGTGAGGTATGAAAGTGCTTGTGTTCATTGGGGTCGGACCCTTTGCGACCCCACGGATTGTAGCCCGCCAGGCTCCTCTGTCCGTGGGATTTCCCAGGCAAGAATACTGCAGTGGGTTGCCGTTTCCTTCTTCAGGGGATCTTCCTGACCCAGGGATCGAACTCTTGTCTCTTGTGTCTCCTGCATTGGCAGATGGATTCTTTACCATTAACGCCACCTGGGAAGTCCCTCTCCAGGTAAGGCCCCCTCCATTTCACACACTCAGGCTCGTTTATAATGAGGTCAAAATTCAATCTCAGGTCCTGCGACCCTCTAAGGCTGTCTGCCCATCACCCCTCCACTTCTCAAACCCTGACCTGCCCCCAAACCTTGCCCTTCCCTCTACCTCTCCCAGGCGTGTGGTCCCCTTCTAGCACCAGGATCAGGGATGCTGAACATCATAGAGGGGAGTTCCCTGGCTGTCCAACGGTTAGAACTCCACGCTGCCACTGCCAACAGTGCAGGTTCAATCCCTGGTTGGGAAACTAAGATCTTGCAAGTTTCATGGCATGGCCAAAGAAAAGGGGTCACATGGGCCCCATGACCTCTGCTTCAGGTACCCTGAACCAAGTGGCGTCCCAAGATCAAGATGAACACTCCTGTCCCGTATAGGCCTGTGACTGTGGGAAATACAGAGTGGTGGGTCCAGTCCTCAGCAAGTACCCTGTCAAGGTTGGCTCATGTTGTTTCAGGGGTCTGTGGACACCCACTCCCCAGAGTCTCTGCATGAGCTCTAATTTAAAAATTCCTTTTCTCTGTCTTCTCTGTCACCTTCTCCATCCAAATATGTCTGCAGCCCTACTGTGTGCAGGCTCTGGGACATATCCGTGAACCTTGCCTGGTACCCATCCCTTGGCCAGGGCTCACAGACCACTAGAGAGGCAGACAATACCCAGTTACATTTGAGAATGATTGGTGAAGGGGCAGAGTGCCTCAGAGCTCATGGGAAGGAGGCACTCATTTCTCCAAGGCAGGGCATCTAGGAAGGCTTCCCGGGGGAGGTGGTTCCAGGCAAACCTCCAGAAATGGTCATGGTTAAAGTTTTCCATTCTTAGGCCCTGGGGGTTCCACGGATGAGAGGGGCATAGCCCTGCTCCAGTGGTTGCCAGGTGAGCAGGGGAGAAGGCAGGTTTCCACAGGCAGTACTGGAGACGCTGTCAGGCCCTGGGCTCCCGCAGGTGTCCTTGCAGGTCAACGTGCTCACAAATGAGGACACAGGGCTGGCTCCATCACTTGTGTAAGCACATACAGGGTGGCAGCCAAGCAGGTAAGCAGGCGTGGGGCTCTTCTGAGCACAGGGCCTTTGCAACCTTCCAGTTGCACACCTGCGATGGGTAGGTGCCCACGCACATCCTGATCTAGAGCCAGGCCAGCCGAGTCCAGGCCAAGAGGGCTGCACACGTGTCCTGCTCTGTCCTCACAGGACTGCGGTCCACTCATTCAAGAGGGGGGAAGGAGAATACAGGTGGGTGGGATCCCCGTCGGCCCCATTCTCAGGTCACCCTGGGGAGCTGGATGCTGTGGCCACGGGCTGTAGACACACCTCCCAGCCCGTCTTGGGCAGCTTGGGCTGTTACTGCAAAACCACACACTGGCCGGCTTCCGCAGCAGACACCTGTCTCCCCCAGTTCTGGATGCTGTGGTCTGAGATGAGGGTCCTGGGGGCCCTCCCCCGGCTGTGCCCTCACACCGCCTTCCTTGCTGCATGCTCGTGGCGAGGGCAGGAGCTGGCTCCCCCGTGTCTTCTCACAAGGCCACTAGTCCCACGAGAATGGCTCTGCCCCGTGACCTGACGAGTTCTTTTCAATATTTATTTATCTGGGGGCTTCCCTCATGGCTCCGTAGTAAGGAATCCACCTGCCAGTGCAGGAGACACGGGTCCAATCACTGATCTGGGAAGATTCCACATGGCACAGAGCAACTAAGCCTGTGCGCCACAACTACCGAACCTGCCATCTAGAGCCCGGGAGCCACAATTCCTGAGTCCACAAGCTGCAACCACTGAAGCTCGTGTGTCCTAGAGCCAGTGTTCTGCAACAAGAGAAGCCGGAGAACTGCAACTAGAGAGTAGCCCCGCTCGCCACACCTGGCGGAAAGCACTCAACAGCAACAAAGACCCAACACAGCCAAAACTACAGTACTTATTTCTAAAAAGATTTATTTGGCTGCCCTGGGGCTTCATTGCAGAGCGCGGGATCTTCAGCTGCCGCATGCGGGATCTAGTTCTCTGCCCAGGGATGGAACCCGCTGCACTGGGAGTGGGGAGTCCTAACCACTGGACCACCAAGGAAGTCCCACTCCCCGTGACCCATCTTCAAACATCATCCCGCTGAGGGCAGGGCTTCAAGATGAAGGGACACAAACACGCAGTCCACAACACCTTACGTGGTGGTGGCTCCTGGATGTGGATCCAGCTGGTTAGGCGAGATCAGAGTGCTGGCAGAGTGGCCCTGCCCCTGGCCCTCATGCACGTGTGCCCAGGCATACTATCACACGTAGAGCGTTGGGCCTGTGCACGCTGGGGGCTGTGCTTTTCCTTAACTTTGCTCTCTGTCTAATCTCTCCGTGGAGCTCCGGATTACAGAGGCGATTGCGTTTATTTACTCTTGCGGAAACAGTCATGGAGCGCCTGCTCTAGGTCAGATCCTGCGTTGGGCTCCGTGGCCGCAGCACTAGGAAGGTGCAGTGCATTGCTCCCAGTCCATCGTGGGCCGTGCCTAGTGGCTCAGTCGCATCCGGCTCTGTGCAGCCCTGAGGGCCATCGCCATCAGGCTCCTCTGTCCATGGGATTCTCCAGGCAAGAATACTGGAGTGGGTTGCCACGCCCTCCTCCAGGGGATCTTCCTCGCCCAGGGATCGAACCTGTGTCTCTTAGGTCTCCTGCATTGGCAGGTGGGTTCTTTACCACTAGCGCCACCTGGGACTATCTCACAATTTTTGCATCCGTCCTGTGGTGGATGGCCATCTGTTTCCCATTCCACCATGGGATCCTTAAGGATAGAGAGTACATCTTGCTGCCAGCTCTGGTCCTAGCACCTGCCATGGTACATGGCACATGGCAGGAACTCAGTAATTACTTGCTGAATGCATGAAAATAAAGAAGATTCAGTAAACACCAGCAGTTAGGGAATAATTAAACAAAGTTATTAAGTCCTTAGGCTGTTCTTCTTACTGTATCGAGTTTCTGCTTTTTAAATTTTTTGGCCATGGCACACGGCATGTGGGATCTTAATTCCCTGACTGGGGAGCATAACTACGTCCCTTGCAGTGGAATTGCGATGTCTTAACCACAGGATCTCCAGGGAAGTTCAAGTCTTTTTAAAGAAGCATTATTTGGAATTCCCTGGTGGTCCAGTGGTTAAGAATTCTTTTGTCAATGCAGGAGACAGGGGTTTGATCGCTGGTCTGAAAGATCCCACATGCCGCAAGGCAGCTAAGCCATGCTCCACGACGACTGGGCCTGAGCTCAGGAGCCCGTGTTCCGCAGCAAGAGAAACCACCACAATGAGAAGCCCTCGAAAAGCAACTGGAAAGTAGCTCCTACTCGTCACAGCTTGAGAAAAGCCTGCACAGTGATGAAGACCTACTCTGCGTTAGTCACTCAGTTGTGTCCGACTCTTCGTGACCCCATGGACTGTAGCCCACCAGGCTCCTTGGTCCATAGAATTCTCCAGGCAAGAATACTGGAATGGGTTGCTATTTCCTTCTCCAAAGACCTACTGTAGCCAAAATTAAATAAATAAATAGCATTGTTGAATCCTCAAGATGACTTGTGAGTTGGGTATTGTCAGAAGTCTCATTTGCAGATGACTCTGACAGGTGAAATAGGTGCCCGTGCAGCTGGAGGACATGACATGCAGCTGGAGTTGCTTCCGCCTCCATCTTCTGACCATAGGAGCCAAAACCTAACAGGGAAGGATAGATAGACAGTGACGAGCACCCTCAGTGTGTCAGGGGCAACTTTGGGTTCTTACTACACACACGCCAGATATTCTTATCAACTCTTCATTGAAGGATCACATGCACACTGAAGAGTTCACACAGGATGAATGTGCAGCTGCAGAAAATTCCATAAACTGAATACATCCATGTCACCAGCACCCAGATCAGGAAACAGAACCTCATCAGCTCCCCAGATATTCCCTCTGTGTCCCGGCTCTGGCACTTCCCCCTCCAAGATTAACCACTATCCTGACTTCTACCACCATTTGTACATTTCTACTGATTTATCCACATAGAATTCTATAAGCTTTAGGGTCTGGGTTTTTTTTTTTTTTTTTTTTTCTTAAAGTTGTGTGCAAGGGTGGCTCAGTGGTAAAGAATCTGCCTGCCAATATAGGAGATGCGGGTTTGATCCCTGGGTTGGGAAGTTCCCCTGGAGTAGGAAATGGCAACACACTCCCTTAAAAGAAAAAAAAAAAAGAAAAAAAAATTGTGTGAGTCACCCATATTGTTGTCTATAGTTACAGATTATTCATTGTCATTGCATTGTATGAATATGTCGCAATTCATACATCCATTCTATGATTGATAAGCATTTGGGTAATTTCCACTTTCTGTTCATTACAAACAGTGCTGCTGTGCACAAAAACAGGATCACAGAAAGTATGCATCAAGGAGGTCACAGGTTTGACATAGAATCCAGTACCTCTAAACAGATTCCCAAGGTGGCTGCCCCAATTTGCATCCCCACCAAGTAGGGTTAGGAGAGTTCCAGTTGCTCCACTTCCCTGCCAACACTTAATATTGTCAGATTTCTCCATTTTTACTGCTCTGTAGGCTGTGCTGTACACTTTATTCCTCAATCCTTTCAGCAACCCCATGAGAAGGATTTTGTGATCTCTGCATTACAGATGAGAACACCCAGGCTCTGAGAGGTGAAGTAATTTCTCCAGCACCACTTAAACCCTGGCACTGGCGCAGGGCTGTCTGACCTCAGCCCAGTGTATCATCCGTTTCTCTGTTTATCAAGCTGCCTCCTCCGACCTTGTCCCCAGGGGTTCCCAGAAGTCCCATCCTAGGGACTATAGCCACTCTGCTTCTTGGGTGATACCGGACTGATGGCCCTGGCGTGGGTTGGGCTGTGAGTAGGAGGCCCTCTGGTCCAGGTCCTCTCTAGCACTCTTTCCAGGGCTGGAAAGGGCAGGGGGTGGGCAGCGGGGGGCACACTTAGCGTGGGGGTGTGGTGGCACACTTAGCGTGGGGGTGGGGGTGGTATGGGGCAGGGAAGGCCCAGGACGAGGTAGGGGAAACCGAGGGGAGGGTTTTGCTGTCGCACCTGGCGGCGGAACCCATCTCACCAGTCAGGCCGGGGGATGGAGGGAGAGTGGGATGGGAAGAGGCTGTCTGCAGAGGGACCAGGCTGGTGGCGGGCCGCGAGGCTCTTAGGACCCTCTTCCAGGAGGCGTTAGCGGAGAGACAGGACCGGGGTGAACCTGGGAGGGGCGAGGGTGGCAGGTTCTCCCTCCCGCGGCTACCGAGGGGCACCTCCGCGGCCAGAGTCTGGGGTCCCGGGTCCCGGTTAGGGTCTGTGCTCAAGTCAGGAGAAGCTGAGCTGGGGCGAACGGCAGACCCTCGCCAGAGGCCCGAGGCGGGGCCGGTCCGGTCTGGGGCGGGGCCTCGGCTCGGGGGCGGGGCGGGACGGTGGGCGGGGCGCGCGAAGACCAATAAGCGCTCGGAGTGCTGTCTCTTATACACATCTAGATGTGTATAAGAGACAGGCCGAGAGCCTGCTCCCGCCCGCACAGCCGCCCCGGGCTTGGGCCCCTTCCCTTCTCCACCCGGGGTGCACCTGCCCGTCTTCGTCTCCGTTCCCCCCCACCCCCGCCTCAGCCTCCTGGAGCATCTTGGGCCCCTCCCCGCGGGGTGCGCCTTCCCCTGGACCCTGCCCCGGCCGCAGTCCTCGGCATCCCCCACCCCAGTCTTCTCGGGTTACTCTACCCGCAGGAAGCCTGGCGCCTCGGCCCCCTCGGTCCCGACCCTGCCCCGCGCCCTCGGCCTGACGTCGCCAACTTCTGAGTTCAGCCACTGTCCCCTCTGCCTGAAACCCTCCTGTCCCCGCACCCGCACGCCCTCAGCGGCCTCGCGGGGCGGCCACACTCGGGGCTGCCCTGCGTTTTGTCTTACCTGCACCGTCCTCTGGTCTGCCCCTTTGAAGACACCTCCGTTCCCGCAGCCAAGCTGTGCCTGGGGAAGAGGGGCCAATGCCTCGGTACACCCAGGTCCAGCAGCCCCTGCCCTGCAGAAGTCCCCACACGTTTGTCTGCATCTCTGCACTGTTCTCCCTTTCCCGTGCCGGCTCGCCTCCCAGAGCTCTTGAACTTAACCCGTTCCTCCCCAGGGTGTGTTGCTCTTGACTGGGCTGCGGGGGAACACCTTCCAGCAAAGGGCTTTTTCAGAGGAGGTATGTCAAAATGGGAGGGGTGGTGGTTTGAAAAAAGCACAGCCTCCCGGTTAATCATTCATAGTGATTCTGGGGGGCGGGGGTACACACTTGATCTCCTAGGGAGTGTGAGTTTTTTTTTTCCTTTCCGAATGGGGGCACTGAGCCATCCAACCCCATCGGTTTCCTCCGCTGACTCCAGCCAGAAGGGGCCTGGTCGCTCCTGGTTTTGGGGGCATCTCCTAGCCTGAGGCCTGGGAAGGGATGAGGGTTTAGAGGGTCAAATGATTGTCAGAATTGAAGCCTGCTTCTTCTGGAAAAAGCCAGGTCGATCTTCCGGTGTTCTGTGAGTGTGCTCAGTGGTAGGGTAAGGGGGAATCTTTCAGCTCTTACATTTTGCCCCTGTAGTAGGAGAAAAAAGAAGACGATAAAAAGCTGGAGGATTGGCGCATTACCCTGATGCAGTGTATTAAATGGCAGGGCATCCAAAAGAGTGACCCTAGCCGCCTTTAAAAATGAATACTTTCCTCAGTTTTCTGGTGGATATGAATTATATATTCAAAGAAACAGTAAGAGTTTATTGAGTGCTCAAGAGGTTTTGCAGAATCCACTTGAAGGTGGGGAGGGGCAGCGGCTGTGGCCTGGAGCCGTGTAGGTCCCAGGTGGGAAGATCCTTGTGGCTGCAGAATGCTGGGGCTTCTTGAGTGGCACGGAGGGAGGAGTTGGTTATCTTAAAAATATGGAATTTCAGTCCCGTCCGGGCTAATTGATAAATCATGGGCAGCAGCTGTAAAGGAAAGTAGGGGCTAGTTTGATACGCATTTGAAATGCATATTAGGCCCTGAGTGGAAGGTGTGTGTGGCCTGGATGTCCCCCTGGGGAGGCTGCCCAGGGGCTCCGGGCCTGTGAGAGTGGGCCTGCTTCCCTGGCTGAGATGCGTGCTGCAGCCTCGGCCCGTGCCGCATCGGGAAAGCAGAGCAGAGATTGGACTGGGCGATCTCCAAGGTGCCTGGCAGTTTTTTAACATCCTGGGGCTCTTCCCTGCCCTCAGCACTGCTTGCTGGAGGTCGGGCAGGGGCGGGAGAAGCCTGGCAACAGGACCCTGGCCTCTCGGAGCCGGGAGAGCCCGCCCTGCAGGTCTGCGGGGGAGGAGGGGCTGCGGCAACGGCCGCTTGCTCCCCCATCCCCAGTGGAGGAGAGCACACACAGGCATTTTCGCCGGCGTTCAGGCTGCTTGGTGTTGGATTGGTTTTATCCGTGTTGTCAGAGAGACGGTGGGGAGGAGAGTGGACGGCCTCACTGGGGTCTGGGCTTTGCTTGGCGTGTCCTGACCGCGGTGCCTGTTGGTCCTCGTCCCTCGTCTGCACCCTCTTGGCCTCTCCCGCTCGTCCTGTGGGGCCCAGCAGCCCAGCCCGGCAGGGGTGGTTCGTGACTAACAGCCTGTCGGCCTGACTGGTGAGCGCAGTAGGTGGCAGACAACCCCAAATTGCAGTGCCCTCCCCGGGAACACCCCTGGCAGAGCCGTGTCTGTAATTTGTGGAGCCAGAACGCGCTGGAAGCCGAGTCCCCACTGAGGACGGGCCAGGGTACTGCTCCACGCTTGCTTCCTCTGGTTTCCCAGATTTTCTTTTTTAATCACAACATAATTCCGCTGATGAAGAGACACTCAGCGAAACCCCATTAGGAGGGTTGCCTTCATCTCCAAGCCAGGAAACCTGAGAGCATTTTAGCCCTGCAGAGTGGGAATCTGACCAGAGGGGAAAAGCCTCCCGGAGGAAGAGCGGCCATAGAGAGAGGAGGTGGGAGAGGACCCCCGGCAGGGACTCCCAGGCCAGGCCCACCGCCCTTCCCCCACCCCTGCCCGCACAAGGTCCCCTTGTTTAGATTAGCTTAGTTATCCCACCAAAATCAATGAACAAGGATCTTTTTAACGTGGAAGTTTCAAAATGTGCTTCGAGTGGCTTTTTTTTTTTTTTTTAAGAGTATTAAATGCTAACCCTTTGTGAAATAAGGCACTTCCAGCTAACTAGGAGATTGTGAACATTTGAACGTGTGCGCAAAGGAAGCTTCCCTGCCTGCATTCAGACCAGACTACACAGCCGTCATTTTCAACCCTCTGGCACTTAGGTAGTGGTGACCCTGGAAACGTTCACTGGGGGCCTCATAGTATTTGTGAAGCTGCTGCTTCGGCAAGTGACTTTCAGAGGAGGCATTTTAAGAAGATTAAGAGCTGCAGGCTTGCAGGGCAGCAGCGTGATTCCTGCTGTTTTCAGGGCACCGACAGTGTTCCCCTCACACCCGGGTCGGCAGTAGCACCGGGACACGGCCCGGACACTCGACGCGGATGTGACACCTGGAAGTGCGGGTGGTGGTCTGTCTGGGTCCTCTGTTGAGCACGCTCATCTTGGGGTAAGCATGCTGCTGCTACTGGAGATGGTGGGAAAGGAAACAGGTCCTCAAGGTTGGAGAGAAGGACTCTGAGTTCTCTTTTACTAGTTTGGAACCTCCAGCGAAGACAGGTCACCAGAGTCCACAGCTGGGCCTGCAGGGAGCCCCCAAATGAGGGTGTGCACTGTGCCAGGCATTTTGCCCCCAGGTGCAGGGTTAGGGTGCTGGCTATCCCAAAGTGGGATCCCCCCACAGCTGGAGGGTTTGCAGAGTCTTTTCGAGTCACTGTGCAAGGCTGCCCTGGCCTCACTCCCCCACTCTGCTGGCCCTGCGCCCAGGGGAGGGAGGCTTTGTTCCACCTGGGCCGATGTTGTTTGCCTCCTCCCAAACCTGTTGCAGGATTTCGCTGGCAGTGAGGGAAGCCGCATTCCTGAACCAGTGCCCGAGAGGCTCTTTATTGTGCTGCCTTCAAGAAGTACCTTCCAGCCTGGGATTCTGTGTCAGCTGGTTTGCAGTTTTTGGAGTTTGCTGGAGGGTCTCTCCTGGGGCTTCACCCTTGAATCCTGGAGCTCGTTGAATTGGTTGGTGACCAAATTCTTCTCTTTGGAAAGAAAGGAAGGTCTTGAGCGCAAAATCGTAGCAGACCCTTAGATAAAGAGGAATTGGAAGAGAGTGGATTCTGGTCCAGATGTCGTGGTTGACGAGATTTTACGTACAGATCTTCCTGCAGTTTTAGACAAACAACATTTTAATCACCATTTTTGGAAAACACATTTATCCGAAAGAGGAGATGATTTTTGGTTTGAAAAGAGAGGGGAGGGGCTTGGGGATGAACTTGGGATGTGGACGGTGCGGGGCTGGTGAGGGGGGCACCAGCGGAGGGGCTGGAAGGCAGCCCTCTCATCATTGCGCTCACCTGTTAAGTTAGGAGTGCTTCAGAGCGACATTCCCTTAAAGCAGAGCTCTTCAGACTTTCTTGCCCCTGTTCTGTGAAATAACGAAAACTATGGGCACATTTTTAAGTTGCCGTCTAGACTTTTTCATTTAAAATAACTAAACACTCTAATGATCTGATAGCCCACCCTCACCCTTTGAAAAAAGGAGCAGACTGTTTTTAACAGCTTTAACACATGTGTCTTCTTTTCGTCTTCCTCTTGTGTGTTTGCTCCATTTTTCCTTGTGGAATTTTAATGTCATGCACTTTTATACTTGAAAGCCTTTTATTGATCATTCTTCACACTTCTCTGTCACCAGCGTATACCTAAACTACAGTTTAAAACATTTCTGTGATCATGAAGCTGTTTTAATCCAGAGGAAATTTTTTTAAAGTATTTATTTGTTTATGGCTGCATCTGTACACAGGCTCGGTGCTGTTTCTTTATGGTTGTAGAGAACATGCCCAGTAGTTGCGGCACGTGGGCCCGGTTGCCTCACAGCATGTGGGATCTTAGTTCCCTGACTAGGGATCAAACTCACACCCCCCACACCAGGAGGCGGATTCCCAACCACCAGGCAGGTGCCCCAGGAGAGATTTTCGTCACTGTAAATATCAGTACAGAATTGATCACAGAAGCAGAAATGTATTGCTGGTCTTGATAATTAACTTGATAACTACACATAGGCAGAATGTGTCTTAAAGAGCTGGCTGGGTCCCATTAAAGCGCCTCCATTAAAGGAATTATCCCCCTGTCCTTGATGCCTGTACCCCCACTCCCAACAGGGACTGAGGAAGGGAGAGCGTGAAGGTGACCTTGATGGTGGTGGGGGGTGGGTGGGGTGGGGGCCGTTAGACTTCACCACCACGGCCCGTGTCACAGACAGGATAACACCGAGGATCTGTGAACTCAGAGTCTCCCACACCCAAGGACCCTGAGGGCGCTTGGCGTTTGCACACGGGCTGTAGAGTGCTGCTCTGTCACCCGGCTGGGCTTGGGGGATGGAGCAGCAGGCTATTGTTAGATGGTGGCTTATGTGCTCCTCTGCGTGTGCCTGGATGTTTGACTGGGTGTTTCCTAGGTGTACTATGTTAAAGAGCACAAGACGGTACAGTTCATACACGAGTGTGTTTTGGTTAGTGACAATGCATTTTTATTCGGTTCCGTTAAAATGTAAGCCTGTGGTCTAGTGCTGTGAGTTAAAGAGGTTTTTGTTCCCCCTCCGGGAATCCATCAGCCTACTCTGCCTGGCTCTCTTCTCGGGCCCAGGGAGAGTGTCAGCAGGGAGGAGAGTGCCCGCTGCTGGTCTCCAGGGCGAGGGCCCCTGGGCTGGGGGTGCAGAGGAGCCTGGCAGGTCGGGGTTTGGGAAGCAGGGCCTCACCCTAAGAAGCGGGTGGCGCTGGCGTCAGTTTCCAGACCTTCCTCAGAGCCGCTTAAGTCCCGGCTGGCTTTCTCCTAGGTGAGCCAGAGATGCCCTCGAAACGTGAACAAGTACTGTGTTTAGCCTAAAACCAGTTGACGTTAGATATGACTGCAAATTTAGTAATTCAGCAGATTGCTCTGCCTTCCCGCCCTGACCCAGAACAGGCTTTGGCTGGAGGCTGTAGAACGTTGTGTTGCGGGGCAGCCTGTGACATAGGGGAGGTTCCAGGTGACCAGGGGGCGCCGCTGCTGGTGCTCGTGCTGGGCAAGAGGCTGGCTGCTCTCCCAGTTCTGCGGACCCTGCTCGTGTGGGCCAGCCTGCCGCTCCCCCCCCCGCCCCCCGCCATTAGCAATCCGCTTAGGAA